>PQWD01007809.1:0-189699 GCA_019425675.1 Leucinodes orbonalis | reverse complement strand
CTCTTCAGCTTTATAATATTAGTATAGATAAGTGAAGACATACAAACCATTTACTGCTTACCTTCTGTGACCTTTGTATCGCTAGCAAATAAATTTTCAGATCTATTTGGCACGCACTGAATCCTACAGAATATAGGTTTTGTAATGATTTCGTTAAAAAGTAAATATGTTGTCTAGTTGTAACTGTAACAGAAATACCTTATACGGATTTGTTGCAGATCAATGCAGCAAATCCGTATAAGGTATTTCTGTTACAGCAAATATTCTTTTTTCAATGCAGTAAAATTTTATTTAGCAAAATGATACATGAGTTAGGGTTTTCTTTTATCATTAAGAGGAAACTCAAACACAAATAATCTTGATAAAGCATTATAAATATGAATCTTAAACCGATCATTATCAACGTACGTGATTGTTAACGCTGATTTTATCATTCATTGTCACTGTTTTGGCACATAACGGAAATTATGATTGAAAATAATGTATATGTTTAATAGAATGTTAGCTCCTTAAACTAAGCCTGGAATAGTTTACTGAAGAAGTGATGGCAGAGGACTATAATGAAGAGTTTTGCCTTTATCTCCACTCTTGACAAGAGAGTTGGAGATAGCAATACCTACTGTTAGTCACAAATATTTAAAGGCATACATTTTCTAGTGTATTTACGTTAACATGTTCATATATTGACATTAAACGGTATCGCCATCTTTAATTTGTTTTCAAAGTTAATAGTTGGTCTTTAAAACAGTAATATATAAACCCTGTACTATCAGGGTAGCTTTTATCTTATTTTTGTATGTAGACCTACAATTAACCTTCTAAATATCTCCATTCATCAAAATCATCTTATTTGCTCAGATTCAATGATATGGTATTTGACACTGTTCATCTGAGGGCCCACATTCGGCGAGTGGTAGCGTACAATTTACAACACCTACAAATTTATTCTTTTGGCTACAATTGTTTTAGAGTTCCTGCTAAATCAACATGTTTGCGAAACCTTCGTTTTCCACAGAGGCCTCTCGAAAGGAACGTCTCAACCGCAACACCAAGTGGGTCGTCAAATTATCTCTCTCTCTCTCTTCACCCTATTGCAGTCTACTGCTGGACATAGGTCTCCCACATTTTGCGCCAAATTATATAATTAATTAATTAATTTATTAGTCTTGCAAACATTTGTTGCGAAAACTTGTTCACGATAGAAGTCAATTTCAATTTCCACATTTCAAGAATTGAGAAAGATACAAAGAAAAGAAGCCATTGCTTTCAGCAAAATTTGGTTCATTGGATATGCCTTCATTTCAATAATGGAAGAATCAATACAATATTTAAAGTAAAACGAATAACTCGTTTATTTAAAACTTACAAAAATAACTACACTTCAGCTCTGGATAAGGCCCTCGGGATTCCAGGTTCAAGTTTGTCTCAAGTGATACTACTTTTAAAAATAACGACGTCGTAAAATACCAGCGTAAGGATTCTTATAAATTTATTTGTGCAGTAACTTTCCCACTAGTTTTTGCTGAGGAATTTGTCATTTTATACGTATAAAAAATTCTCTCTGAGATAGGTATTTCTGCGGTTCTTCTTTTAAATATTTATTCGAGAGTAAACACTTGATAATATTGTTGGAAATATCGTTGTAATTCAAGATACTATTAAAATGTTAAAGATGTTGGGCATTGACCCAGTACATTGTCACAGTAGTTGTACATTTTTTTGTTGTGTATTCTTGAGGTTCAATGGGTTTAACTTTATTGAAATTCTCATTCATAGTTTAATAGTCTAATAATATAACTGTTATATCAAGTCGTCATAAAATATATATCTTCACACATTGAAATAAAAACACATCCAGTTCGACATTACTCGATACGGACTCGCAGTTAGTCGACCAACTTATTAAAGCTCTTAACCACTACCATCCATGTATAGTAGCGGGGACTATCAGCTAAGCGTATGTTTCGAGGCACAGACGGATGAGGTGCCAAGCTAATAACACCCATAATTATTATCAGCCTATATTGGCCCACTATAGGGCACATACCTCCCCGCTTCGTAATGCATATTGGTGGGTGTTAACGACTACCATCCTCAGATTGTAGCCAGGATCGACTGCTTTAGTGCCCTCCGAAGCATGGAATCACCTTTTCAGAGAATCAAGTGATTCAGCTTGTAATGTCATAACCGAACTAGGAAAACTCGCTTAAAGTGACGTTTCCCCGCGGGATTCGTACCCAAAACCTCCGAGTTACAAAGCCGAACGCTGTGTCCACCAGACCATGGAGACAGTTACTAACAGCACCCATAGCATTTGTAAACCAAAATAATGTCCAGAACATTTAGTAAATCTCGATTGCAAGTTTTATCAAGATCCACAGTCATGTATCGAGCCGTAATTTATTCGGCGCACGACCCAACATTTAGCACCCAATAAATTTATCCGATGTCAAATAAAGGCTATACCAGATTTATAAGGGCCGCCCTAGCTATTTGCACGGCCACCTTAGTTTGTTGAGGCCAGATTTACATAATGAAGGTATGAATGGTGTTATTAATTCAAGCGGACGTAACTTGATTATGTTCAAACCTCTGCCGTTTTGATTATTGAGTTGGTGAAATTTTTAATAGTCAATAAATCTACAATTTTTAGAATATCGGTTGGAGTATTTTATTTTTAGTTATATATTTTAATATACTTTATAGGTACGGCTAAAATTTTGAGTTTAACCTGTAAGCAATAAAATATTTCAAACTTGAAAGAAACGTCAACCTAAAAATGTCTAAACCCCATGACATGTACGTATAGTTATTGTCATATTTAGAACGTAAAATTATTTACTTAAATATTTTGCCTTAACGCGTCATAAAAGCTCGAGTACAGCATGTCATTATGACATATAGTATGTAGCGACGAGATTATGAATTAAAATTCTGCCCAACTGATGCGATGGGCAGACTTTTGCTTCGGACACTTTTTGAGTAAGATTATGCATCTAGTAGAGTAGAGCGTCGGTGGCTCAATGGTGTGGACTGTCGCCTTCCTACCGGGAGGGCTGAGGTTCAAATCCCGACAGTGTGTTTTCGAATTTTCGAAAATATAAGTACGTTATCCGACGCTCTAACGGTGAAGGGAAACATCGTGAGGCAACCTTCATGCACACCTGCGAAGAGATTCGAAGGTTGAGTGTAAAGTCGTCCAATCCGCACTGGGCCCGCGTGGATGACTAAGGCCTAATCACCCTATACGGGTAGGCTCGTGCCCCTCGGTGGGGTTGTATAATGAGCTGATGATGATGATGTGCATCTAGTTAGTTGTTTATCTAAGCATCGCAAGTAACGCTCCATCCTAAAATCAAGCGGGCGGAAAAGCTCTCGCGTGGCATCCATATAACGAAAGAATAAGCGTAGGCCGACCTACAATCAGATGGGCCGATGTCCAGGCTAAAGTTGCGAGTAGCAGATGGTTTTCGAGTGCCATGTATTTATTCGCGTGAAAATTTAAAAGGGAGACCTTCGTTCAGTAGTTAACATATTTAATTAGGCTGTAATATAATGATTATGGTGAATTAGGTACTCGTTTTAGATAAACAATAAATTAACTACATGCACAATCTCACTCAAACAGTGTCCGCGGCAAAATGCCCATCCGTCAGTTAAGCTAAATTTTCATTCATAATCACGTGGCTCGCTACATGTCATAGTGACATTGCAGTAAAAATTTTAATGAATAATTTAATGTCATAAATATAACATGTGTCAACATAAATGTGTTAAGCGGCTCGAATATTTTTTGGTTGGTATTTTTTCGTGATTGTGCATTTAGTAAGTTTATAGTTCAAAGATGCTCGTTTATAAGATGATAATATATCTCTATATTAAGAAACTACATACAACCGATTCTAACTTCTTAGTCGTAAACACTCTTGACAGAGTGGTCGTGGTCATTAGGAAAGAAAGGTTGAGTGGCACGCTTGACAATGTTCCGCCACTCCGCTCTCACCGCCGCCTGTCTAGTGCACTGGTATAGGGCCCCCCCCGACTGCTGCCTTGACCTGGTCGGTCCAGCACATTGGTGCTCTGCCGCGTGCTCGTGTGCCTTCATTTTTCCCTGAAACACCAGGCGCTCCACGGAGTTATCACCACGCCTCGACAAATGCCCAAAGAAACTCAAAATCCGAGCCTGAATAATGGACGACAGCCGCTGCTTGATACCGAGCTCCTGGAGTATGGATTCGTTAGTCCGGAAGTCCGGTTAACCGATTCTAAAGACTCCTTAATATCCTCCTAAAATTTAATGTTAAACATGAGAGGCGCAATTGAGGTAAATTGTTGGACACCCACAAAGACATACCTGTTCGGAAGAGCCTTTATATGTGCATGCATTACGACGCTTTATTACTATGTTAACGTCATACCTCGACCGATCACCTCTTGACAGTGGTGGTTATGATATAAGTAATATCTTGTAGTCTAGGTACATCATCAATATGATGATGAAGAAGATGTGTTATCGTTATAACTATGCAACTTCCTTTATAAAGATAGTACAAGATTCGAGAGAACATAAACTAAAATTTGTATGACATGGTAAATAAATCTTTGAATATTTTATTCAGACCAAAAAAATCGTTGAGACACTTATTTTAAATAAATGCTATAATTTATATTAACCCTTTTTCTAAAACTCCAACGTTTGCTTAGGTAAAGGATATTTATTATCTTTACCATATACTAAAAGTCCCCATCTAGCTACGATTCAAGCAAGTAGCTTCTAATGGTTCTAAATATCGATTAAACATCGAAACTCCCAGACCAAAATAGTGTTCATGTATATAAATGTTTCTTCTATACGGGGATCAAATCTAAAACCAATGGCGTATCATCAAATCAAATCAGAACGTTTATTTGAGATGTAGCATTCATTGTACATAAATAATTCTTAAATTTTATCTGCCGACGTCTGAACAACATGTGTCTAACTCATAATGCATTTGGCTATTGAAAAATACCTACACACTTCACGTCAATTAACTACAACTATTTGCAAAAGCCGACATTACCCTATCGCCATATTGAAAATTAACTTCGTAAATTTTAACGACGCCAAAGTTACCTAACGAATCCTCGTCACACGAATTTCGTCAGTGAAACTTTCGCCCAACACCGTAATCCCGTATCAGTCGCAGGCAGTGATTGAAAACTTGGGGGCAAACAAAGCGTGTGCCATGCGTTGGGGTTCACGCTCATAGACATCAGAAACATATGAGGGGGCAGTGAAATTTATACGAAATTAGTTGTTCAGTGACATTGTTGACTAAATTTATTATGCAACCAAATGTTGAGTATGGCGTTGTATAATAATTTTATATTTACGCACAAATCTACCCGTAATGGGTGTTTATGCCTTAGTCGTCCACGCGGGCCCAGTGCGAAATATACGACTTCACGTACTACCTTTGAATTTCTTCGCAAGCGTGCTTACGGTGAAGGAAAATATCGTGAGGAAACCTGTTTCTCACGATGTTTTCCTTCGCCGTAAGAGCATCGGAAAGTGAAAGTTCTTAAAAACCCTGGTACGTTGGGGGATTTTGAACATGCACCCTCCGGACGAAGACCAGAAGGCAACAGTCTACACCAAAGGGCCACCGATGCTCCGTACACTAGTCTGCCCCAGGAGACTAAAAATCTTAAGGTTGCCTTGAAGTGATTGTTATGTGCATTTCTTTCTTGTTCTTTTATGTAGGCTTTTTGAGTTATTATAATAAATAATTCCATAAATAAAATAAATATCAAAATGCCATTTATTTTTTATTATTAATTATATAAAAAACTAATGCAATTTGCGACTTCCATTATTTTTACATCTCTTCCTAACTTCACTCTAATGCTAAGGATTAGCACTGGCAGTTTGTTAGTCACACGTGAGTATGTGTAGTTTAAGGATTCAAAGTCCCTGTATGCTCTATGAAAAGCTTTCTAGGCAAAGAATCAGGTCCGTAGCATTTACTAGCTTATAAACTGAATCTATTTGAGGCACGTTTTATATCAAGCTTATTAAGAAATAAAAAGTATCGTAAGATGAAGGAAAATATAGCGAGAAAACCTGCGCACGCTTCTGATGAAATACAAAGGTTGTGCGTAAAGTCGGGTAATCAGCACTCGGCGAACGCCGCGTGGACGACTAAGGCCTATACACCCAATACGGGCAGGTTCGTGCTCCTCTATAGGGAGTAGGGACATATAATGAGCTGATGATGATGAACGTAAGGTTTTATCATAAATCGAAATTATTTAGAATTTTGTAATGTATGATATACCTACGTGTATATTTTATACGTGATAAATATGTGCAGTTATGCATGTTAAGTCATACAGCGAATTAATAAAGTGGATATGTCTCAAAATCCTAATGAATCATATTTAATAAGGCGAAATGATCCCGTGACCTCTTGAATATCTATGAATAATATATATCGGTTTACTATCTATGAATATTTTAAAGTTCTTTATTTGTAGTATTAAATACCCTGTGGCTAATCGATGTTTGTCACCAGACAAGTTGTAGTCAAACAGAAACAAACGGTAAAATAGTTTGATATTATTTGATACTTTTGTCAAGTTTGAACCTAGTGTCAAGTATCAAGAACATAACTGTATTATGTTTTGACATAAAAAGATACATGTTACTACCAAGTGAGAAACATACACGGAAATCGAGTGAATTCTCCATTACGAGAAATTCTTCGAAATGTGGTTAATTGCCGTCATTTGAATATAGAGGGACAATTCCCCGTGTCAAACACGCATCATCTTATGTCGAACAGCCGGCAGTGGGCTGACTAGCTCAATCTACATAATGAAATTGAATTTACATGATGCCCTTTGCGTAAACCCACGGCTTCCTTGGCTTAGACCTTATGCCAATGGCAGTTTCCATTATTTTACATTGTAATCTTTAGATTGGGAGTTTCATTTAACTGTTTTACTCGTAACAAAAGATTACCAATAGTTTGTTCTCATAAGTTATTTTTTCATCATCATCAGCTCATTAAACGTCCCCACTGAGGGGCACGAGCCTACCCGTATAGGATGATTAGGCCTTAGTCGTCCACGCGGGCCCAGTGCGGATTGGACGACTTCACACACAACCTTCGAATATCTTCACAGGCGTGCATGATGGTTTCCCCACGATATTTTCCTTCACTGTAAGAGCGTGGGATAACGTACATATATTTTCGAAAATTCGAAAACACATTGGTACGTGGCGGGATTTGAACCTCAGTCCTCCCGATAGGAAGGCAACAGTCCACACCATTGAGCCACCTACGCTCATGTAAGTTAGTTTTTCAATATATGCTTAACTTATTTTCTTAAATCATAACAAATATTTGTAATCATTATTATGATTTAAGTAAGGGTATATTTCTATGTTTATTTACAAACTGTTATTTTTCAAAATTATAGTTTTATATATTAGGCGCGTGTGGTTTTTAATAACATGTACTATTGCCAATGCTGATGAATGATTTGTCGGAACTTTTATTGGCAGGTTATATATTTAAGTTTTATAGGTACCCTAGATAAACACATAGGCACCTTATTCCGCAGGAGAATATCTTATACCGCAGGTAAAACTGCAGGGAAGAACTAGTT
The DNA here is from genome assembly GCA_019425675.1 of Leucinodes orbonalis. Lineage (NCBI taxonomy): Eukaryota > Metazoa > Arthropoda > Insecta > Lepidoptera > Crambidae > Leucinodes > Leucinodes orbonalis. The sequence goes on along the minus strand of PQWD01007809.1, from coordinate 182,043 downwards.
ACAAATTTAAAAAAATCAAGTTTTCTCATTTGTGTAGATTTGTATTTCAAGTTTTTCAAAATTAAAGTACTTTAGAAAGAAAAATAAAACGTCATTAAATAAGTAAGAGCTTCAATTTGTTTCACCTACATCTACATGAATAGTGATTGATATACTTTAATGTTAAACCTATTCATGCCAACGAAACATAGTCAATAATAAAATTTCGATTTTATTACTAAAGCTTTTTAATACTGTACCACTACTATATAGACGATATTACGTCGTATTATCTATGTTATAAAACGACAACATACTCTGGTTAACCACGCTAGCAAATAACAAAACATTATTATATTTTAACTCGATCTAGCGTATTATTGAATTCCTGTAGGAAATTCTTGTAAGCAATAAAGACATTCTTTGGCGCAATGCCATTCTGCGCCAACCTGCCTCGTGTAGGGGTACAGATTTGCTTTTATTTTAGTTAAACATTTCCTCAGTTTAAAATACAAATCTTGAAAATATTTTTCAATACATGCATTAACAACACCTTTTTATATTAAATAATCTATGTGTAAAATTAATAAATTATAAAGGCTAAGTATAAAATGTAGGTAAATGCAGTTCCAAGAAAACCGAGAATGACCTGATGAATAAGCATTCCTGATTTAATCACGTAGGAAAGTGAATTTGTACTTACAGTACTCACAAAATCAAAATAACATGTTTTAATTAATAAGCCGTACGGTTAGTTAGATCCAAACATAAATGATTTTAAATACGAAAATTCCTTAACTGGAACAGGAAAACCGAAACAAACATACCATTGCCTTGAAACAGTGGCCCTAAAATATTTCACCCAATTTTACGCAAGAATTACCTAAGTTTCTTTGTGAAATTAAGGTAACAAGGAATTCCATTCGGAAGGGGGAGAATTCTGTTGACTTATTAATAAGTTGCCAAACTTTACTCCAGTTATTGTAAACTTGGATATTATCAGGGATTTGTCGGATTTTCTTTGTTATAAAAGGGATGTTATGTTATTGACTCTTTGAGCTTTAGCATGATTGGATTACGTCCTACCTTGTAATGGTTATATAATATTCATGCCATTTATTACATAGCCTTGCATCAAGGTATATTTATTTATTGCAGATATAAGAACATGTTAATCATACAGCAACTGCGAAAAATACCATTTTGGTGGTTTATCGCTTAGAGCGTTTTTTTCCAAACAACGTGACCCCTGAATCAAAGTTTTAAGTTTTTACAGCACCGCTTAGAAGTTAAAAGCGAATTCTTTCCTCTCATAAGGCAGAGCTATGGCCATGCTGTTTTGACTTACGTTCCTATGTCCCCTATATGGTGCAGAGGGCATCCACAGTGCTCCGCTATCCCGCACAGTCTGAGCTTCACGCTTCATTTCACTCCACGTCCTGCCAAGCGAAGCTGCCTCCGCGATGATCGTCCGCCGCCAGGATTGTTTAGGGCAGCTACTATTTCGCTTTTCTTGAGGACGGCTGTCGGTTTTTTACAGGCTACATTTCGGTGAGTGTGCGATGGAATTACACGCGTAAATTCACCAGCCCTTTTTCACCATAGGGAACAAGACGGAGACGAGCGTTCCATCCTTACCGTGGAATGTCTACCGGCATTCCACACATCCGCACAGCCCGCTATGGTGCTTTGTTCTTAATGCGCACCGCAAAGGAATGGAACTCTTTGCCTCTTATGTGTTCCCCGGTCATTACAACCTGGCCGTCTTCAAGGCAAGAGTGAATAGGCTGTTTTTAGGCAGGCATGATCCATTCTCGGCCGCATCATCACTTACCATCAGGTGAGATGGCGGTCAAATGTCTGCCTATAGAGGATTAAAAAAAATCCAGTCGAGGGCTTGCTACGGAATGTGATGAGGATCACTTCGCAGCCTGTGGCCGATCCAGTTCCACTTGCGGCGCTTGATCTGAGAATTTCCAAATGTTGATAGTATAATGTTTTAGAAACAATTTCATAGTATTAAAATGTACCGAAATAATTTAAACTGAGCAATATTAAATAAATCTCGGCTATATATAAGAGAACGAGACGTGTATACCAAGCCTAATCGGAAAAGTTAGAAATTGCTAAAGTTTAATGGCTATAGGTATGTGACAGTTTACGAGATGTAAGACGGTTGAGTGCGACCAGATGGGACCAAATTATCCACGCTTTAAACAATTGCAGCAGCCTTTATTTAAAAGAACTAAAATGACCGGAAAATCAATAATATCAAGATAATAATATCCTCTTTTAGCTTTATATGTTTATTTTCTCCAATCTATGTGTGTGAAGTCGTCCGCACTGGGCCCGCGTGGACGACTAAGGCCTAATCATCCTATACGTGTAGGCTCGTGCCCCTCGGTGGGGACGTTTAATGAGCTGATGATGATGAAGTCAAAGTACTATGCAGGTTCACATGACAGTGGACATTGAACTTTAAAACTAAGACGTAATGAATTTAAACCTGTATATTTCGCAACATGATATACGATTTGCTTTCAATGATTAGTATTACAATAGTATCGTAGGTCAAAGATACTTGGGTACCAGGTACACCATTAGGTGTCAGCTCCGTAAATAATGTATTATCATTTAAAAGTACGATTTAATTATTACCTGCCAGCTCTTCTATCCCAATTCTAACAATAAATTGAACACAACGCTGAATATTATTTCATTAAAAAAATTGTATTTAAAAAAACACTTAAAGGCATTTTTGCTATTTTACCGCTTTGAAGACAATAAATACTTACTCCAATATAAACTTGTATTTCACAAGAACCAGAACAAAAGAGAAAAAAATTAAAAATAATATACGGACGAGAAGTGGCAACAAAAGTTAGAACGAATTCAATAAATATAAAAACACACAAAACTAGCTATTAAAAATGAGATATTTACGCTCACTGGCCGTGTATTTTACAATGAAAAGCATTAAACAGGACTTTGCCACCGAAAAAGACAGTGAATTTCACCATCTTAAAATTTATATCACCCACCTGAACTCAAAGAAAGCGCGAAACTTCGCCCAGCAAAAGAAGCATCATGAACAAACTTTATTACACTATCGCGATGCAAAACCTCTTTTAGCCCATTTGTCTTTGTCGGGGAAACTTAACACAAACTCGACGAAGTATTTAGTGAGAAAATTAAAGGCAAATTTGGGACTTGTCTTTTTATTAAGTGGGCAAAGTTAATTGTCCTTGTATAAGTGCCTCTTGTAAAAGGGTCGGGAATATTCTGCCGGCTACTTAAGATTTTGCAGTAGCATTTCTTAATTTTAAACTCTTTGTTCCGCTATGCAAGCTCCTAGCTAATGAAGAATGTTTAATCCAAAGGCTCTTTCAACTATGGCTCTATAATCCTCCTTGCAATGTCATATTACAATTTTACTATATCATTTATCACGTTCTTTAAGATTCAAGCTCTGGAATGTTACGGTCAAATGTCAAATATTAATCTGGGAACAGTATTATTTTTATTGAAGGCAAATAAGAGAACCAACAACAAGGTAGTAGACTTGGTACTAAGTCGTCTAGACAGGTACCACTGCAGTGCCGTGACACCCCCTGCAGTTCAAAGGTTTTCTAGCTATGCAACTTTCAAGTCGTAGTTGAAAATAAACTGCGTAAGAACAAACATTTATTTACCGAAAATGTTCAGTTAGTATATTTTTATTTAAGAAAGAGAGACTTTTTACAAATTATAAGGAAACTAATAAGGAAAAACCGTTGAATAAGTAACGTCGTACCCATCTTAGGAGAGTCGTACGACATACCCGTATAGTGTAATGGTGGGGACGTCGGCTATTACATAAAGCTTGCGGGATCAATCCCCAAGCAGAATAAACATTTGTGTGCATGAACATGTCTGTTTGTATTAGTCTGGGTATTTATATGTAATATGTATGTTTTTACAAAAAAACTATAAAAGTTTGTTAATATATTGTTTAGTATCCATAATACAGGCTAAAGCTTAGTTAGGGGCAAGAATGTGCTGTGTGAATATCAGTTGATATTTTATATAAACTTTTGTTTATAAAAAAAAAATATATATTTACCGAAGATCTGGCAGCTACCTTGGTCAAAAATCAGTCTGGCAATCCAAAGGGTAACGCTGCCAGTATTTTCGGAACTTTGCCGAAAGGGACTTCTTTTAATTATATTTTTTAGTTTTATTTTTTTTTATTTTTAAGTGTTTAGGGTGTAATATATTTTAGTACCGAATAATGTAATATTGTAAATAAATGTCTTGTTTATAATTGAATTGAAATAAGCCTCTTCAAATTGATTTCAACGGAAGCTTCATGCAGCAAAGCGGCACCCCGTGCAACTGTGACCAAAATGTTGATTTTGTATGCTCTTTTTTTCCTATTAATACTGCACTTTATCCAAAAAGTGAAATCCGTTAATACCACAGATGTGTGTGTTCCATTTAGATTTTAGAATCTCAATTGTTAAGAAAGTCTTAGTCCAGACACTGGATTGATAGAATATGAATGCCGATTCGCAGATCAACTTAGCTACATTTTGAGACATAAGGAGGAAATATCTCCTAACATTTTCTCGAGCCATTAAAAGAAAGGAAATCATAATGTCGTTACGGTGACATTAACAATTGACTCACTTCTAATAAGTATATATAATATAATCTATACTTAATTAAATAAAGTAAAGGATTCAAATTATTCGCTATCTTGATAATTATACCTGAGTTTAAGCCTAGCGTTTCTGATTATTTTTTTAACCTAGAACATCCTAACTTTATTATATAAAAAATTTCAACAACAAAGGAAACAATGCATGCCTATGAAGTTGTTAGACAGTGAATCGTATAATAAACTACCACCGACATCCCACTGCAACTTACGCGGTGTAATGTGCTGATTCAAATTAGAATATCGGACATACAATTTGCATAACTTTCAGCTGGAATGTTGGAGAGTAGGGTAGCACTGCAGACGGAGCTCAAAGTTATTTTATTTGTTCCATGTCTGATTTGATGGTGTTAACTTGAACCGCTACTGTTTTTCGGAGCAATCTCGACGAAACTTAGTAAAATTCTTGTAATGAACATATAGTTCTGATGTGATGTTAAATTAAATTAACATTGTTTTTAATAAGTGAACATGATGGTTAGGACGCTCACCTGATGTTAAGTGATACGCTTGAAAATAACAGAGCGGCATTGAAGGAGACCAACAACTGATAAACAGTTATTATTCTCTGTCATTCCAGCACTATACCCGTCACCCGAGACAACAGATGTTAGGTCTCTTATACCCAGTTATTTCACTAATCGTTATTATTCTTATTATATCTGTGGACAACAGTATTTACAACTTCTGCACAAATAAAGAGTAAAAACACCTACATCATCATCATTACAGCCTATGTCCACTGCTGAACGAATGCCTCCCCTAATGATTTCGACGCGGGCTGATACCTAGCAATTGCCATCCATCTCCTACCCGCCACCTTAACTAGGTCATCCGTCCTTCTGGTTGAAGGTCGGCTTACGCATTTTCCGTTACGTGAACGCCACTCGAGAACCTTTTCGCTCTATCGGACATACCATACAACACCTACATAACATTAAAATATCATTTTACTTCTCTGTTGTTGTATAAAAAAATAAACATGCGAAAGACACCGTGAAATAATACCGTGAAACAAAAAGTAGAATGAAATACAATCGTGCTTCTCACAGGAATTGTTTGTTCAGGATAAAATAAACTTTACGTAATTTTCTCGTTGTTACTATTTTTGGTATTTCCTTATTCGATTTTCCTTTATGGTAGTCAAAATACACGAAAATTTTAATTTCATTGTCCACCTATACTTAATTTTTATAATGATTTTATTTATTCATTTAATAAGAAGGATAAATAAAGGGCGTAGGACGGCAAGAATTTGATAATAATAATACAAGTAATATGTTTATTTCCTAAATTAACATTTACATTTGGCGAGAAGTTTTAACCTAGCCTCCACACTAGGCTGAGTCTATCCTGTGGAGTTCAATACCTTGTTAACAAAATAATTATACTTTTACGTTCATTTGTATTTCATATATTATTATGATCTCGGATTCTCTATTTCAGCTCAACAGGGCTTAATTTGAACCCTTCTCCTGAACAACAGTTCTCAGAAGAAGGATTCAGATCAAAGGTGTTCAGAGAACTAAATATAAGCATATTTCACTTAGATAAATAACACATTGTACCAGAATAAGGTTAACATGTGTATTTACTTTTAATTTAGATCATAGACGTTGGGCTATATGAGTATAATTAAATTTACCTACCAAATAACAACTAAAGCTTTATTGCGGCTATAAAATGTAGAAACAGTGTTGAAGGCATGTTTACTAAACGTAACGCAGGCTGTTGCATCGTAACCTGCATAGCAACGTTGCAAAACTCACTAGCTGCATACATTCAGGCTGCGGTCGACTTGCATTTCGCCCCGAATGCATAGAAGTTAATTTGTGTGGTTTCTAATTCACACATTTAATAGCTTAATTGATATATAAGGATGTATACATGTACAGAAAATAGCTTAAAGTTAAGTACAGAATGATAGGTACCTATGGGACTAAAGCGTAAGACGTTTGAGTAACTTTATTAGGTAGTTTTATCTTGCTTTATATAGGTATTACCGATTTGCGAAATAAATGTTTATTGTATAATAAATAGCAGTCGTGATGTATAATTCTATAATTCGTTGATACTAAATAAGACTGATTACGCAAATGACCGATTTTTAATTACGGTAAACAATATGGTTTTCTAATATTAATGTAGAGTTATGATTGGCAAATCATATATAACCCACTAACCACGGTAATTCCAGACACAATAGAAAATTTATTGTGTCTGTAAAAATATACAAATGCGGTGGTTAAACCGACTTTTATCACTTCGACTTTAATTCACCGTCGACCTAGCCTGCTTATATTGTAGTTGTTACATAAAAAAATACGTCAAAGGCCGTTATTAGAAGCTTACCGCTGATTGGAGATTTTTTTAACCCCTTGCGTGCCAATGAAAGCTAAAGGCGTCAGAAACAGTTTTATTATATATAATATTAGTATAGATATATGAAATAATACATATAAGTTTATGTGTAAATTGTAAGCCGTTACACGTGTTTCTATTCACTGTTAGCATTAACTGCCTCTTAAGAAATATATAAAGTCCTGTTTCATGTCAAAATGAAACAGGACTTCGTCTCTTATTAGTACCTAAACAGGTAAAATACACGTTACGAGGGATCTTAAGGAAAACAGTCTCTTTTCATGCAATAATAAAGTGTTTTTTATTTATAAGGAGACATATACACAGATCACATATAGATACAACATGAACATTCGGAAGATTCGAGATTCCAAAATTTCGTTACCATGAATGATCGGGGAAAAAACTTATATGCATAACGTACAATGTATTTTAATCAAATAACTTTTAACCTTTCGACCGTCAGGATTGTGTCTGTAACACAATGTAAATTATATTATTTGTGACGCTTTAAAGCATCTCTGACGGTCAAAGGGTTAAAGGACTCCATGGCGTTGCGTTCAGTCGACGATCGCACAAGTCAAGCAACCCCCGCAATGGTCGGTCTTCGAATGGGTGACCGAAATCTATCTAAATATTATATAAGTCAAAAGTGACTGACATATAACTCAAATGTGACTGACACTTAACTTAAAAGTGACTGACAAAGTGGTCTACGCACAGCCCAAATCACTGGACTGATCGGGCTGAAATTTTGCAAACAGGTAGATGATACTGCGTAGGCATTCGCTAAGAAAGGATTTTGGTTAATACGTACCCCAAGGGATAAAATAGTTGATGAACATTTGTATGAAACTTTGTCAATTTTAAACCGATCGGGCTGAGTCTTTGCATGTATGAAGCTACTATAACGTAAGCCATCAGAAAGAATTTTGATAAAATCCACCACTAAGAAGATAAAATAGGGGATGTAAAATAATATTTCTTAGTGCAAGCGAAGCTGTGGGCAAAAGCTCGTTTTAAAATACAATCACAAGTCTCTACGGACTAAGGAAGGCAGGTTAAACCGTTGGTCTCGACTACTATCTAAGGATGGTAGTCGTTAACACCTACCGATCCGCATTGTGCCTGCGTGCTGGGTTACGACCCAAACTCCCAATAGTAATGCTGTGTAGACCTATCCCTGCAGTGAAATTCTCTTGTTTACTCGCTCAAAAGTGTTCGAGGGTTTTCACTATACAATTTAATGAGCTGTACATACCTATGTCTCAAAAAAAATAAGTAAGTAAAGACAAACACCAATGGGATTGTTTAATACAAATTAAAATTAGGGGTTTTTCGAAAACCACAATTTTAGCGTTATTTTCCTAATATAGAATTAGGATTGTTTAAAAAGTGTTATTTACATTAAAATGTGGCATAAAAGTTCACACGTTTATCTTTCCCCTGATGTATATACAAATTATATTTACGACAGTTTGGACGGCGGAATGTACAGGCCTATATAATTTCATTAGTGTTCTTGTCCGATTATTTCCCAGCGGGGTGTGTAAAAGTTAACGACACGGCGTTTCACGTGACCACGTTTGCGGTGATGAAGAACTTTTTGATTCAAAAATGTTATGGTATCTATTATAGCAGAAGTCATCATCATATGCTCAATAAACGTCCATACCGAGGGGCACGAGCCTACCCGTATAGGCTGATTAGGCCATAGTCGTCCACGCGAACCCAGTGGGGTTGGATGACTTCATACAAAATTGAATCTGTTCGCAGGCGTCAGGTTTCCTCACCATGTTTTCCTTCACCGTAAGGGTGTCGGATAACGTACATATTTTTTAAAACATATTGGTACGTGGCAGGATTTGAACTTCAGCCCTCCGGATTTGAACCGACGCTCATAATAAATACATAGCTGAGGTAATCGGTTGAATTGATATACTTAGTATCATTATGGACATCACTCGATGGTTGACGACATGGGTAGGTCTGTGTCTTAAATTATATAATTACAACTGTAATTACTGAGTATAAGAGACCTAACATCTGTCGTCACGGGTGTCGGGGGCAGTGCGGCATTGATGGCGGATAATACCTGTCTACCAGTTGTCGGTCTCTTTCAATGTCACTCTGTCATGGTTAGGCGGATCACTTACCATCAGGTGTTATGAATCATAAATATTCCTGGTCAGGCGAAACTTTGACCCTGAATATAACAAATAATATTTACATTAAATAATCTTAAGATTTCGCGTTTTGCATTATTCGACTAAATAGCATCAATCTGCAGATAATGCAGTGACATAACTGTTGCAAAGTCATTAAAACATCTGGAAGCAAATATTGACAACAAACAAGAAAAAAACTATTGACCAAAAAGTATATATTTTTATTTACTACATTACATTATCGGTAACTAAAATATATTACACAAAAAAAACTATAAAACTAAACTAAACTATTGATATATCGCGATTACATCGATAAAATTGATTTTATTCAATAAACACGTGTACCCAATTATCGGCCCCCAGGAATAACACTTACGCCTCGATAATTCTGTTTCCGTACAGAATAACAAGGCCTTTTCTTTCACATTTTTGTAAAGAGGAATCTTGCCTTAGAACGTTGCTTCAGATCTATCCGACCGAAATTCCTATACGTTTCACGAACGCAAGTATTTGTTTGTCGTTTCACACACGTGCAAGATTTGGAGCATACGGATTTTATTCGCTGTGACCGCATAAGATTACTGGTTGCCTTCTATATTATATGTAAAATAACAATAAATATCCACCAACCTTCACATAGCAATCTAACCCAACACTAAGCTAGCCTGTAATATGGGAACTAAACAACGGATATACATACTTAGACACTATTTGTAATTAAAACATATTATACTTAGAAACACCTAGACCATTACAAACAGTTATGTTCACGCATACAAGTGTTTTAATGCCCGGGGATCGAACCTGGAACCCTTGGATTCGATGTATCAAGTATTACATTATATGGATTGCCAAATATAATGCGGATGCAGCACTTCTTTTTTCCATCGTCAGTTGACGTCCATTTGGTGTTGCGTTGAAGGTCGGCTGCAACACCAAGGTTCCGGGTTCGATCCCCGGGCAGTACAAACATTAGTGTGCATGAACATGTCTTTGTAATGGTCTGGGTGTTTCTATGTATAATATGTATGTATTTCCAAAAAAAAATGTATATAAGTATATTTATCCGTTGTTTAGTACCCATAATACAGGCTTCACGCTTAACTTGGGACTAGATGGCGCTGTGTAAATGTCAGTGGATATTTATTATTATTATATCCTTAAAGGTGAAGTAATATTATTGTAATATTGTATTATCTGGTTTAAACCTGGTTAAGTAGCGGGTGGCAGATGGATGTCAACAAAAATTACTACCTAATAACAATACTTATAGGATTCTTTAAACACCGCATCTGTTCATCGTCAGGCCGTCTCGTTTAGTTAATAATATTAAAAATATAAAATTCAGGTAGCCCGTGTTGTATCCTCCCTAGAATCAAGGCTTTTGCAACCTTATAACATGTAGGTAATATATGAAAGCAGGTTGTCGTTAAGTACCCAAGACGTTCCCCAGACAAACAGTTTTTGTCTATGTTATTTCAGTAAATAATTTTGAAACAAACAAAAATGTTAAATTATCTTCTAAAAGTAAAAATGTTTAAACAACAATTTTGTTTTAAGGCAGCCAATGATTTTTTATACTTAACTTTGTACTTACATAATCAAAGCCTTTGTTATGACAAACTCAAGTCTGACCACGGTTTCGAATCGGAACTTAAATTCACACCGTATTGGTCCAATGTAAATCGAGCGAATCCAACGGGAAAGTACAGTTCGGAACTACGTATTGTAAACACGCTACTTGCCGGCAAACAACTGAAATCTAAATATTAACATAATCCAGTATTTTGTCGGAATTATTCATCCGAAAGTGCAATGCCGGAACAAACTACGGCCGGATGTTGAATAAGGTATGGACAAACCGTGCAGATGTTTACCGACTTTGAAGTCTCGACGGTATTACAAACGTTACAAATATGCTTGAGTACGCGAGTTTGAATAAAGGATTTCGGGTCTTGTTCCGAATGGCTTGTCTAAATGATCAAACGACATGGTATTAAATTTCTTTTCGTTAAGCGTAGACACTGATATTGATATTCCAATGTCTGAATATAGGTATTTATCAAAATTAATTTAATAAGGTTTAGGGTGGATTTGTACCATGGAGACGGCATACTGGAATATAATTATTGTCACCATCCCGAATCTTCCCACGAGTGCCGTTGGATTAAGAACATAATATTACGCATTTAATCAAAAATAAAAAATAGGTAGGAATTTATAAAAAAATATTATTGTGTACCTGTTGCTAGCGCCGCCGCCCACCAAACTGCTGGCCTCTTTTGTAGTAATTTCATATTGTGTATATTTGGATTATTTTGATATCTCATTAGAATTGTTTATACTTATGTCAGTTAGGAGTTAATAGTTTGGTATTATAAACAATACGAGAGTTCTTTAGTTTCTCAACTGCAACACCAAATGGGTCGTCTGGTCGTATGTAATAAAAAGGTTATCAGTGTTATTACAGTAGTACGTGAACTATAATTGAACTTATGTTAACAAAATAAAAAGTAATCAAACTTAACCTAATTGGCATATATAAATCAGTGAAAAACGAATAACATATAATAAATGTACCAAAAGTTAACAAATCATTCATGTCTGGTATAAATATGACAAATATGTCACTATAGACCATACCCGCATCCCGCGGATTATGCTCAGGAAAATTGATTAAGGTAGAAGTGTACTCCTAAAGAAATTGGGACAAGAAACGTCCAGAAAATACGGATTATGGTAAAGCTTATCAATATCTACAAAAGGCGAATTCTTATAGAAAATAATGAGTAGATTTCGCCCCAACCACGATCGATCACATCACTACATTAGTTATCCTATAATCCATCAAACAAGCTTATAACGTCCTTTTTACGCGCTATGGGAATATTGGGCCGTAACCCATGACGTGGGCCCTATCACTCGACCTTTCGCAATTCGTCGGTCCATTACTGTGCTTTCACTATCTGAAACCATATCTAATTTTAAAGAAAAATTGTAATCTTGTTGTATAGGTTTTTGTGATTACAGTAGCAATATTTTATATTTAAATTCATGATTTGAGGTTTGCATTGAGAGCGTCGGTGGCTCAAGGTGTGGACTGTCGCTCTCCTACCGGAGGGCCGAGTTCAAATCCCCCCCGAAAAACACGTTATCCGACGCTCTTACGATGAAGGAAAACATCGTGAGGAAACCTGCGTACGCCTGCGCAGAAATTTAAAGGATGTTCGTGAAGTCGTCCAACCCGCACTGGGCCCGCGTGGACGACTTAGGCCTAATCAACCCTATACGGCAGGCTCGTGCCCCGGTGGACGTTAATGAGCTATAGTGATATGATGATGGGTTTGCACAAAAGCCTGGATTATACAAATATATTGAAACATGACACGAGCATGTATTCCATGTGAATTTAACGAATTTACCCAGTAATAGTGATTAACATTATTATCTCCGTAAACATAGTGTGGATTGCAAAAAATAAATAATAAAACTAAATATTCTTTTATACAACATAAATTGTTGGCTTACAAACACCTACTTTTAACAGTATTACTCAATCTATACTAATATATAAAGCTGAAGAGTTTGTTTGTTTTGAACGCGCTAATCTCAGGAACTACTGGTTCGATTTGAAAAATTTCTTTCAGTGTTAGATAGCTTATTTATCGAGGAAGCTATATAGCATATATCATCACGCTACGAGTAATAGAAGCGGAGCAGCAATGAAGAAGTTTCAAAATCGGGGGTATTTTTCATACTTGGAGCTTCCGCTGCGTACGCGCGTAAACGGTTAAAGTTACACAAAAGTCATGTATGAGAGATTGTTCTGTTTAATGGTCTACAAAAAAGTCCGCGACAGCATATGTCTATCTTTAAGGTTTGCTCACTATAACATATTTTGTGCTAAAAAAAATCTGAAATTGACCCCAAACCTTCAAAGTTGAGGAGGGAAATCGTATGTATAGTGATAAATGCAAAGTACCGTGTTATCCCGAATTTAATGCGAGCGAAGCCGCGGGCAAAAGCTAGTATAAAAATAAAGTACTTGACATCAGTAATGAAACTCAAGCAAAGATACATTAATTCGTGAATATATGTCAAAATTAAGTTACGTATGCTCTATCAAGCAATTTGCTATTCAGAGCGACAGAGGGCCCTAGGCCAATTGCACCTATTAACAGTCTCCGTTTCGAGCTACTGCACGTTACCCAGATAATCTAATTTTCCGTGATGTTTAAACCATCACACAGCTCTTGACTGAATGTTGTTCGTTGTCAGCAGCTAAAACGGTAATAATGACCGCATTAAAGCACATAACCAAAATGGGTGCCTGGGAATAGCACGATGATGAGATTGTTAACAGGAAAACACAAAATATATGTTCACGCACACCATCTATTTCTGTTCACCATTAATTTAAACCAAGTTTATTGTCACACATTTATTAGTCCTGAATGATACGACCTGGTGAACTTCAAGAATAAAGCGTATTCCCACATAAAAGGTCGGCACCGCATTCTTAGCCCTTTGGTATTGCAAGTGTACATGGCGACGCGTCATTTACCATCAGATGAGCCGTCTGCTTGTTTGCCCGTTTATATAATATAAAAAAAACTTAATGTCTTCCAACCTGTTAACAAATTACTGTGTTAGTTAAGTAGAATTCTGAATAATATTTGTGTATCATTTGTACTTTTTATGATTACGTTGTATTTTTTGACATATATAGTATAATAATTACAATTGATTTGAATGAAGAATCCATAACATAACTGTAGGCAACTCCCAAACCAATCATGTATTTCGCAAGAGATACTTAGAGCGGTTATTTAGTAACTTCCACACTCGTAGCACTTATGAGAAATTAATAAAAAATAATAAGTTACATCTCTTGAATTAAGTACCCTGAGACCACAGACATCCGAATATACAATTAGACTGGACAAGCCGCCAAGTTTATAGCAGTCCCAGTGTCGCAATTTCTTTTCGGTTCTTACCTGTGAAAATTTTAATTCTTGGTAAATTTATTGATTCATTGCGATGATGGCATGTTACAATTGCACAGGATGGCATTTTGGAAAAAAACGGTAATTTTTCTAATATTCGTACGTCTTGACTCGTCTCACAGAGCGAAAACTGGCAGCCAGTGTATGCTCGTTGAGCTTACATTTGTCGCACTTTAAACGCGGCTTGACCCATCTCCTGTATTGGGAAATCTGTGCCTGAGACCTATGTCAAACTACATCGATCTCATAATTAACATCCATACGTCATAATAAATAAAAGGGTCAAAATAATTCAATACCTATTTTCCATAATTATGGTTACGTATTTCTAATGTTTACTTTTTTCACAAGACTCAATTTAACGTACTTACTCGAGGCATTTCCTGTAGATACTGAAGACCACAATGTCGCTGCAACAAAACAAGAAATTGTAGTACACTCCTTAATCACTAGTTCACGACTCTTAGCACCATCCATGGACTTATTACGTATCGCTTAGTGTTGATATACTTTGATAATATTTAATACTTTAATCTCTTTGACTCTTTTATCAAATGAGGCCGAAGTTCGAAATTATATTTGTTTAAATTCATCATCATCATTTGATGATCATGATACATATGTTTTGCAAATACATACTCATTATACATAAAAACCCCGACCAATGAAAACAACATGTTCATGCACACAAATGTTTGTGCTACCCGGGATCCTACCTGGAACCGATGGTGGTGTACTAGCCGACGTTTCAACCAATGGCACCATATGGTTCGTCAAATAATAACGAGTCAAACATTGATTGCAATTAAGCATTGATACTTTGAATAATCTCACTTCTTAAATATTTTTTCTAATAATCAATACGTACAACTGAACAAGCGTTCTAGCTCTTTCTTATTTTTTTACTGAACAGGAGGCAAACAAGCTTACGATTCACCTGATGGTAAGTGCGTTGCTTAGAGTATCAGAAATGTGTTTTAGGCCCTTTATAAGAGTGTATGCTCTTTTTTTAAGACGCAAGGTCGTATCGCTCCGGAAAAGTTTTCAGTGAATGTTCATTTCACAGTTTTGCCGTACACTTCTTTTTATTGTTATAAATGAACATTTCTTAAAACTCTAAATATTATCTAGCGACTATCTGTGTTAAGATCCAACCTATTAAATTAAATTTTACATTATATTGCACAGTTTTAGGTGACCTACACATTATACTTAAGGTCAAACTTGCTGTTGTTTCCGGACTTGAGACAACATTAAGCAGGTAGGCAGACGTATAAAGTTGTTTATCAAGGTATCTCAAAATATTGTAGTGGCCATATGTTAAACAACAACACATTTTTACTATATTGATGAGTATTGCATTAATATAAAAAAACATGGCCCTAAAAGTAGTTTATACAATTATCAAAATTTAATTTTGCCGTATTTTCATTACTGTATGTTTGTGTTTTGACGTTAATAAGTGCTTTTTGTAAGGTTGCATTTAACTAATTTTGACTTTGACATTGGCATTCAAATGACGATAACCCATATGGTGCAATGGTCGAGACATCGGCTGCTACACCAAGGGGTCCGGGTTCAATCCCCGGGCAGTATAAACATTTGTGTGCATGAACATATCTGTAATGGTCTGGGTGTTTTCTATTTATGAAATGTATATATTTAAAAAAATATATATAAGTATGTTTATCCGTTGTTTAGTACCCAGGCTTCACGCTTAACTTGGGGCTAGATGACGCTGTGTGAATGTCAGTGGATATTTATTTATTCAAGACATATTATTCAACGCCTTCAATACGTAATCCAAACTCAATTGCAACAGAGTCTTAGCTACGGTGTCTGATTGTGACAGTAAATTACTGGCTAACGGCGTCCACTAATTGGCGGTACACTAATGTATCGGAGCTGAAAATATTGTTGGCATTACGGCTATATATTTGGTGGCCGTTGCTAAAAAATACGATGGTTGTTATTGAGTTTCTGATATATACCCTTAGTTACGGGAGGTGCGGCAAATTTACGAGGCAAGAAGTTTTATTATTGCCAAAAAAATCGACTTGTGAATGCCATACAAGAACTGCTTCATGAGTTTGTTCCCTGATAGTCAGATACAGCGCAGTAATAACAGTAGAAGTATAATTTACCTTGTATACGTCTTGACTGAAGTTCTATGAATGTCTCTCACAATGATTTTCATCATTGGTGTGATATTGAAAATCATATACACCTCATTCTGATGATTACGGGAGGAGGCAGGATTCGCGCGTTGCTAGTGTTTTACAAAATGAAATTAAGTGTTGGCCTGCTGTGCTAATTTGTTTATAAAGTATTATTTTTGTAAATATAATTTTTTTTTAAAGGACTATTACTGATGAATTTTATAATGTTATTTTATTTTCAATTATGTATTTTGTGTAAGCCGAAACATAATAAGTCTAAGTCTTTAATCTTGGGTTTAACACTGACATAAAATGGGCAAAATTTCGTAGGACTCAAAGGCATCAGATTCAAACAAGGTTAATCGAGGAAGTGAAGAAGTTGAGGGAAAGTTGTAAAAAATCATCGAGGTGACGGTAATACTCAATCACATTTTGCTAAGAAAAGAATATCTTATAGGGATTTAGAAAAAAATCAAGCGATTTTATGTTTTAAATGTAAATTCAGTTAAATCAATAAAGTGTGGATTGTACGTCAGCTCCAAAATGTGTATTCCCTACTCCGCGTCTCTATTTCCTTATTCGTATTGAACCATTGTTTTTTATAGAACAGAAACGAAGATAAATATTTTATTCTTTAAGCTTATCCTGATACATATAACAAAGGATCGTGCCTTGTTACCAAGCTGTTAATCCCAATTGCTATATTAACATCCTTCCATATAATTCTCAGATTATCAATCTGGAAGGTTAGATCATAATGATGTGGTTCAACTGATTTCGGTTATAGCGACTGTTTAACAATTCCTCACTTTAGCCTGTTCGTTCGTACGAACGTGGCTTGTGTAGCCAATTATTATTAGAGAAGATCCTTATAAGTACACCGTTACTAAAATAACATGTTATGTTTAATCTCATTGTAAATGAACTTGAAAATTTTATGAGAAAATAAATTCCTTAACCTATATTGAGCCAGCACAGGTAGTCGGGCTTTCAACTCATCGCGGTTGGTGTCAATCACGACGCGTCGGTGATTCATGGATTTTGTAATTAACTACTCTCCTTAAGTCTGGACTCATCATTGCTTGCTTCTGCCACGGTTAAGGGTCTATTCCGCCTCACTTTCTTTAGCACATTTTTTGTGTCTAGAGAATTGTCCGCCTTGCCTTCGTTTGCCTTCCTCGAGTTCTGAATACAAGATACGCCTTACGATCCTCTGCCCTGTCATTTTCGATACATGACCGCATCAGCTAAACTATCTTCCTATCAGACTAGCATCAATACTATTAAAAGTTATTCATCGAAACATTTCAGTGTTCTGCATCTCACCAATCACCTAATTAATATTCATGATTATTCACAAACATTTTGAATCGATTGAACATGATATGTGGATGCCACGTGGTCCATGGTTCCAAATCATACAACAGATAATGCAGAACTATTGGCATGTGTACTAAGGTCTTCGTACCTAACTTTGTGTTGTGAACTGAAAAGACCTTTACTAAATATATAGAACGAAATAAATTCGTTTGCAATAATAAAATATATTTTTTGAATAATATTATATTAAATATATCGCTTCCTTTCTTTTGGATTCCTGGAATTTCATTTATTTGTAACGTAATTGCGAGTGGTTTTTTGCCATCAAGAATATAAAAATGTAACAATATTCAGATGCTTATTGTTACTTATAATTTATATTGTACTGTAGATGGATAGAGGAGGAAAAAACATTCTTTCGCCTTTATATTCAGGGAAGAGATTCCTTAGTAATAAATTAAATAACATTGATGGATAAATATGAAACCATTGAATGACTTTCTTCATCTTATTAAGTGGGTGTTGTTGTCGAGCTAGGATAATTAAAGCATCAGATTTTATTTTTCTATTCAATAGCTCTGTTTGATAACAGACAGCCCATTTAATGCTTGGTATAAAATTTGGAGTATTTTGTTCTCCGGAGAGAATAAAGCTCTGAATGTGTATCCTTTATTAATTTATTGCATATACTGTTTCATACTTCAAAGAACTTTTAATCATCTTAGTTTAGTTAGATTCACCGTTTTTACATTACACGACTCAACGGCATTACAGTCCATCCTACAAATTGGGTTTTATATGTCTCAAATTGTAAACGTCGGGAAGGACGCTAACCTGATGGTAAGTGATACGCCTGACCATGACAGATCGGCATTGATTAAGACCAACAACTAAGAGACAGTTATTATTCCTTATCAATGCCAAACTGCGCCCCTTACCCGAGACAACAAATGCTAGGTCTCCTTCATCCCAAAACACAAAAGTGCAAAACATTCCTTTTTCACAAGACGATATCTGGCACTGCGGTGGTATTTACCTATACGAGACAACCGAGTACAGAATCTATCACCTGGTACTGGAACCTAATTACCTAGTCGTTACTCAAAATGTGGTACGCATCCTTGAAATATTGTCAATCAAATTTTAAACTAAAAAGCGCATTTTTTGAGGCCGTGGTATTCAGTCGAGCTGGCTCATTTGTGCCGAAGCATTGCTCTCCCATTTTTGAAATAAAAACAAGCAATATATTTATTTAATGTAACTTTGCTTTTAACATAGCTTTAAACACTTTCATTGTGGACTACAATCATAAAAACGTATTACGATGAATATGCTGAAACGCAAATACTTTGATTATGCCACGATTTACTGGAACCTACATATTTATTTTGCCATTATTGTGCATATATGTTTTGATACAATTTTATTATGCTTTTAATTCCGACGTATCTTAAATCTACAATGATATATAAGATACATCTAAAACGTTTAATTAAAAAACGACTGTAATAACTAGTTCTTCTTTACCACTGACCGGTTTAAATAATACATTTTATTAAAAAATCTCCGGCGAGATATGAAGTTTTTTTTTCAATTGTCTGTAAGTACAATACCATATTACTTTTCTGTATTCAAACAGTTCTTTTCTTAAGAAATATATAATGTAACTGTATTACCCTATTCGCAAAAGACGCGCTTTAATTTTTTAAATTGTTTTATATATATCTGGCCTTTTCTTCAGTTTAAAATTAAGCAAACAATGTTCTGAATAATTCGTAGCCTAGACAATATTAATATAAAACAAACATCATAAAAATTTACTAGAAATAATAAAACTATACAGTGTGGTATATTATTGTAATTCAATGTCGATCAAATAAATAAACAAATTGAGCAAGTTGTATCTTAATATATCTATACATAGGTTCAAAGTGCTTCAGACAAACAAGCTTAAAAACCGTCCTCGTAAAAACCGTAGTGGTTTTATTCCAACAGTTCTATGCAGTTAACTTCAGGCTCACGATTTATAACCCCAAGTCACCTCGGGACCGGATCAATGCTGCCACCGAGATGAACCCAATCCCAACTCGTAACTGTGGAAAAAGTTTCCAGAACATTCGGCTCGACTGTTGCTTTTGTATGCAAAGGGTACTTGCAGGTATTTGCTTATGCACAATCAAGCGGTCTGTTGTTGCCAGTTTGGAGTTGTGTGTGCATTTCTCTTTGTGTTGTACTGTTTAAGCTGGTTGATATATGCATGATTATACTAAAGGCTTATTCAAAGTATTATTGGACACTTAAATTGAAGTATTGTTACTTGAAAAGTTATAAAAGGGTTTGAATATTTTGAAATTAAAGAATATATCAACATAACATTCACTGCTGGTCATACATTTTGAATTTGAAGTTTAACAAAGCATAAAACACTCAAAGTAAATATTGAAACACATAGGTCGAACTTTATTGTAGATAACTTATAAGTAATGTAACGATTTCCTACTCTGATTTACAGAGCCACGAAAATCAGCGAAAATAGAATTTATAATGTTAAAATTCACTCGCAGAGGGCGCTGAGAGAAGCTTGAAATCAAAATATATTTGCTTTTTGGGACAGCAAAGTAATATTAGTAATCAAACTACAGAAATAACCTACAGAAAGTGTATAATTATGAAATTCTGGCATGTTGTATTGGTTTGATAATGTTTTCACGGAATCAAATGTATTAACACCTGACCCTACTTTGTCTGCAGCTCTTTTTTTTAATTACTTTGATTATCAATCGGTATTGAATCAGACAGTTACTGTCTCGATCTTCAGCTATACTAAAAACATAGATAACTCATGTTTTTTTTATAGTCATGTCATTTTTTCAAAACACATTAAGGAACTTATTCCGCTAAATTTGCCAACTATCCAACAAAGTTATCAGTCTTTCTTCTCTTTCACGTCAATACCAAATACTTACAGATTTAGAAAATTTTAGTAAAAACAATAGTTAAGGTTTTTAAGAATTGGTTTTACTTGAATATAATGTTGTTAGTGGTGTACATATACTGATGTACTTTATTATGTTCAAATATTAAATAGGCCGTTTTTATCGAACGCGAAAAAAAGAAAACATCGTTAAAAGTAAACGATATTGTAGGGTTATCACCACAGACATCCGAATATACAATTAGACTGGACAAGCCGCCATGTTTATGGGCAGTCCCAGTGTCGCAATTTCTTTTCGGTTCTTACCTGTGAAAAGTTATTATATTTCTTGGTAAATTTACTGATTCATTGCGATGATGGCATGTTACAATTGCACAGGATGGCATCTTGGAAAAAACGGTAATTTCTTCTAATATTCGTGCGTCTTGACTCGTCTCGCAGAGCGTAAACTGGCAGGCAGTATATGCTCGTTGAGCTTACATTTGTCGCACTTTAAACGCGGCTTGCCCCATCTCCTGTATTGAGAAATCTGTGGTTATAACCGTCCGGAGCGACTCCAGTTCCTCCTTATTTATAGCTCGGTCTATTCATTGTACGTGATTAAGGAAGCAAATGTTAGCACAATTAGGCACGTTGGGGAATTTGTCTCGGACATGGCGTGGGGCAGGGTGGAGCGCAGTGATAGCAGAAATACATTAAGTCCGATGGGTTAACTTTTTGTGTTCTTTATGGTGTCAACATTTTTAAAATGAAAAAGACAGTTTCTTTACTGTCATTACCTTGGTCATTTTTTAGGTTAATGAAAAGATTTAAAAAAATATGTGGTCTTGAGGAATGGTAATTATTATAAATAGAAAAGAGTTGCTCGTGCTAGAATCACTATTTTATGTCAATTCCATTACGATATTGCAGGCATAGTTACTTGTATAAATGATACTAAAATTATCAAAAACTGGAGGTTAATTCAAATACACTGAGACTGAGATTATTACAAAATTCTACGAGCGGCGGTTACCATTTACCTTAAGATGAGTTGCTTGCTCGTCTCCATAAAAGTGATAAAAAAGGAATAAAGAAGCCCCAGTTCAAGGATATTAATATATCCTCTACTTGCTTATCCGTAACTGAGGTGAGGTACAAAGATGGTGACATGCATTACAGATTCTACAAAATCATTAGTTTTTGTGGTAATCTATTATACTAAATAATTTCTTAAAACGTAGTCCTTACTGATATTTGGACATAATAGACCAAAACGCTCACACTGTGACCCCAAATTCTCAGTTCCTTAATGGCTGTTTACACGGCGCGGCACCATTCGATAAAATGGATTATGTTTCTACGATTCACTATCTCTCTCATTTGCCCTATCTTGTCCTTTTCCTCCATCGTTTGAGGTTCTTAACATTTGGCCGATCCCTAGAAATCGATTCGAGATTTACGTCACTTAATTAGAAAGTTGGAGAGGGTGATTGTTGTGCAAATTTGTCAGCCCTATATTGCTATAATAATTATAAATCTTCCAATGGTACAATGTGACAGGCTTTTGACAAAGATTTGGGACAAGATACGCATTTTTGGGTTTTATATTAAGAAACAAGGACCTGAGAAAACAGCCAACAATGTTTTAATGGGATTTAATGAAACATTGCTATTGGCATCTCAAATGTGACATCAAAATGTTTTGAAGCGGATTTAGCTGAATTCCGAGACGTGTACTAGTTGCAATGTGATGTTGAACGGCGTAAAACCTATCAAACTGAAAGCATATCCAACTCTGTTTCTACACTCTGTTGTGAGCGGTGAGTGGTGATAAACACCAGCAAAATTAACCCATTAAATGGCGGGAATCAAAACACAATAAAAATATATTGCTTTTGGCGTTTTTGGGCGTTATTGGCGGTCTACGGTCTACACTTTCTATTCTTTCTAGCCTAATCTTTAAGCGATTATTATTTTATTTGAAAAGCTTATTATTTCTAGTATTGTATTAGTATATGCCAGGAAAGCTAGCGTTCGCTTCATATCTGCTTAACCGACAAAGCTAAGCTTAAATAAAGATGATGATCATCATTATTTAATATTACAGTCATGTTATACAATGAAATTATGTAAAAGAAACAAAATTTATTTTTCATAAAATATAAGTACATGTTGCTTTGATTCATCTTACCCCGTTGGCGCATTTCGACATAACGTTGAATTCGAACTAAATAAAGGCGATTGCAGTAAAATATGTAAAGTCAAAAACATTTATTTCAAATTAGGCTTGCAAAAAGCACTTATGAAAGTAATAACAAATTGACGATAACGTTACGTTTGAAATTATGATGTTAAACTACATTTTGTTTGTAGAGCGAAAATGATTGAGTGAAGTGAAAGTCAAAATTGAAGATAATTAAATAAGTTAGAATTAGTTTAAGAAATACCAAAGTTTCGTTATGAAATTAATTGGTAATTAAGTAGACGGCCAATCTGATGTTAAGTTAGCTACTAACTTAGCAAGTTTCAGTAAACTATCGCGCACGTTACCTGTAAGATCCAAATGTTGTTGCCAACCTGTGACATGTTTTTTGATTATCATATTCTCAGTATCCAGTAATTATTCCGCTATCATAGTCACGTAAGTTGCTAATTTTTTTTGTCAAGTATGATTAGGATATAATTAGAATAACAATTATATTAGAATATCAATGGAGACAAAACACTCACTGAGGCCTGTATTCTAGAACGAGACTCAGGCGTTGATCTTCACTTAAGTAGAGTGAGAAAGGAATAGCGCTCTATACGATAAATAGCACCATCCTTTTTAACTCAATTTAAGTAAGGATCAACATTCAGTCTCATTCTGGAATACCTACTCAAATGGGAGTTCAAAATATTGGAAAATACGTAACGACGGCTTTTTAGCAACTCACCCACGATCTTTGCAAAACAGTGTTCCCCTGACAGGATAAAACTTGGCCAAGAAATACATTTATACTTAATCGCATGCTTAACCCAAATCCACAAACAACACTTTATTTATAGAACTCTTCTGAAATCCATCTCGATATGCAGGGAAAATTGAACCTGCCCACAACATGATTACCAAGGTCAAAATCCAGCCTGATCTCATAGATAAGGCAAATTCATAAAGCAAAGTGATAAGGCAAGATCATAGTTAAGGAATGAAGTCGTAGACGTTCAATAAATTGAAAAGAGTTACAGTAACAATGTATTACTGTTAGGATGTATTTACTTGTGTAGATTTGTAGTTATTTTAACATAAGAGATTCATAAACCCTTTTAATAATACACATTTTATATGTTTTTATAGTATAATTATTCGTCAGTTCTTTACTCGGCTTAAAATGCCACTATTCCTACAACAACGGGGCCTTACCAAAGCCCCATCTCATTAACTTGAGCCGTCTCTCAAATTGCGCCTCATCATAGTTTGCTCGGCTTGTGCCACTTTTTGAGGCGCCAAGATTAAAACCAGGCAGACAACGGACAAAGCCCTCACCATTTTTAATCGGGAACCTCGCAGTGTTCATCTTTGAAATTAAATTTCTGGGTTCCCCTTTCGTTGTTGGAGAAAGGGCATATGCACCGCCATTACTGTGATTAAATTTGTGGAAGGGCTTATGATTCCGCTATGCATATTGAGGTCGTGATTTCATTATTGATTAATTTAAATGTAAAACAGTAAATCATAGAAATTATTATTGATTCTTACGTACTTTGACAATAACTCATGACAGCTCTATTGATGATACTATAATCACTTCATTAGTTCAGCGTTGATGTTAGAGATAGTAAAGAGAATTGATGATGCCCTAAATGCTTCGTGCAGATTTGTAACGGATTCTCTTCTACCTACACCATGTAATCCGTCTACCAGCTGTCCAACATTGCTTCTCCTAATGTACGAAGTAGGGTGCTTTCGGCTGTAAAATATAATAACAGATGGTTACCCCAGACTTCCTTTGTATGGGAGAGGCGCATCCGTCGCGTCTCAGGAGTCTTTTTCGAAGTTTCTTGAACAGCAATTAAATCCAGCTGAGGCATCTAAGTCAGACTGATGTGGTGGATGATTTTTTCCAACCTCGTTGAGACAACCCCGTTTGGCTGTAGAGCTCCCCTGGCCGGTGATCTTCCCAGGGCGGTCTGGAAACTATAAATAGACTGTGGGCAGGTGTTGGTCGGTGCCGTGAAAATTTGGTATGATGGAGAATATTCCGCAGCAGTATGTACGACTGTGGTGCTCCTCAGACAAAAGAACCGTACTGTCCATCTCGTGCGGTTTCCGGGAATTCTGGATGGCGACTGAAAGGGCGATCAGTGTCCCAATATTTGGTGTCGCATATCATACTTAACTTGCGAATCCATCGACTTGATTAGAATAAGATTAGTTCAGACAATTCTTGTTACTTATTCACTGTATAATCTAAATAAACGTTAAAAAAAATAGTAGACAACACAAAAAATCTCAAACTTTATGCAAAGTCATAACGTTGCATACCATAAATATAACCATGAGAGTATTATAACAAAGAAGACTGTTACTTGTATTAGTGTAATAATGGCAAACACACCTTGAAACTGTAAAAGCTCAGATTCTAGTTACAGCTATACATTTGGCCAAATTGACCATTTCCGATCTCTCATCCGTCACTCTCCAGTTCAAGATGATAATGAATTTCCAGCGAGTCAATCATCATCATCAGCTGATCAAACGTCCCCACCGAGGGCAAGAGCCTACCCGTATAGGGTGTTTAGTCTTAGTTAGTAGTCCACGCGCCCAGTGCAGGTTGGACGACTTCACACACATCCTTTGAATTGCTTCGCAGGCGTGCGCAGGTTTCCTCACGATGTTTTTCTTCACCGTAAGAGCGTCGGATAACGTATACATAATTTCCGATATTCGAAAAAACCATTGATACGTGGTGGGACTTGAACATCAGCACTTCTGATAGGAGGGCAACAGTCCACACCATCGACGCTCGAGTCGCAGCCCGTCAATAAATTGGAGCAATTAACTAATAAACAAAAAGTACTTTTTATTTCGTCTTGAGAATAGTATTTTAGAAAGCCGCCATTATTCTACCTTGCCTGTTATTCTATGACTGATACAATTCACTAAAATAATAGCACCATGTTATTGTACGTCAAATGGCCCATCTATTATTATAAACGGTGTTGTAGATTCATGTTATATCGAACTATAAACGGTTAAGACGCGATGTAAGAGATCCCTTTCACGGCTCAATTAGATTATGGAGTTAGCAAGATACGGTAGTACGGGTAGTCCGGGTAAACTCGTGTGAGACGAATGTTGACATGACACTGCCCTGACCTTATTTGGTAATTCTATCACTGTAATTGTTGCTTTCATTTGCATCTTTAGTTACTTTTTTCATTTTGTACCCATTCATTATTTTCAAACATAATACATTATGTTTATAATACGATCTCTAATTAATTTTATAAATTAGATGAAAAAAATATAATTTCAAATAAAAACAAATAATTTTGTACATTTAATTAGAAAAAATAATATTCCAGCATATTAAACTATCGGATACAGGCGTTTTGTTTGATTTGTTGTTCCAAAACCTGTTTGTTAAAAATATATCTCGGATTTATTGACATACATATTATATAGTGTTGGTAATGAGACAGATATTTTTAAAAAAATAATAAACGTCAAAGACGGCAAATAATTTTTTTTTTCGGCCTCGGTGTTGTTGGATTTGGCGGTGCAAGCTTTGCGAAAATCCGGTCCCTTAGCTTGTCTGAGAATCTAATCTAAAATTTTAAAAAAATATGTTGACAGGACGGTCAAAATGCTGACATGATGGTAAGTGATACACCTGACCATGATAGAGTGTCATTAAAGGAAACTAATAGATAATTATTATTTTCTATCGATGCTACACTGCGCCCGTCACCAGAAACAACAGATGTAAGGTCTCGACATTCAGCTCAGCAAACTTAAGAAAATACGAAGCAACATTGTTGCTCCTGCTGTGTTTAACATTGCAAATCTCATCTGTGCATAGCATAAAACAAAAATGAGAATAACCAAAAGTAGATTTAAGGGGAGCCGTGATGAAATTCAACGTCGTAAACCGAATGTACTCGAGTTTATAGACCGTAAAGGGCCCGTGCCACCCGCGGGGAAGACAACTTAAAACATAATTGAAGTTTTCTGAACATTGTACATTTGCATGTAGACGACAGACCTTTGTATTTGTGAGGTCGCGTTTGTTATGGAACTAGTTAGTGGTTATGCATTTTTGAGATAAGAATGCATTTGTACAAGCGTAAATACTATCCCCGCGTTAGTAAGAGGTAGCTTTAAAATATTCAGAACATATAGCGGTTGAGATGTCGACTAATTCATCAAGGGTTCCGGGTTCGATCCCCGGCATAAACATGTTTGTTTCTAATGCCAGACCATTATGTGTTTTTATGTGTGATCTGTATGTATTTACCAAAAAATATATATTTAAGTATATTTCAGTTTAGTACCCGAAATATAAGCTCACGCTTAACTTGGGCTAGATAGCGCTGAGTGAATGTTAGTGGATTTGTCTTTTTATTTGATAGTTAGTAGCAATCTCTCATTCAACCTTTCAAAGGTATCGGTATGTAAATTTGCCCAATTATGTCAAAACCTTTTATAAACGACTCTTAAACTAAGATATGAGTTGGAGGTTTTAAAGCTTATACAGCTTGACCTAGCCTACCCAATAATTCACCGGGGTATTGGACTGTAGTCCACAGCCATAGACCATTGCGTGTCGACTGGTTAACATTACTTACCATTGCAGAAGACGTTAGTTTTTAAGAATTATGTTCTCGTACACACAGAAACCTAAATAGTACAAAGGTTGTTAATCCTATCAAACGAAGTTACTTTTTTAAACTGTTAAATCCACTTTTATTTTTAATGTATAAAATATTATGGCGCACTAGTAATATTGCTTTTGTTACAAAAGACGGATTTCTTCATTTCATAAGAACATCTCAGATTCTATTTTTGAACCCGGGCCACATCTAAATTGTTGTAAAACTTTAGCCAAAACGTTAAGTCCTATTACGCAGTATTTATTTTTTAGTTTTACGTATTCAAAAACGTTATCGAATCGTAAAAGTCATAAAGGTGATATCGCAGAAGCTATTTAAACAAGAAACAAAGATCGGAACTGAGAGCAATAATATGTAAATTCTAGGGTTATATTTAAATAGAGAAGTGTGGTCTATCTCTATTCGGTTTGGTGAACGTAAACAAATTCAATATGCATTTATTCGGCGCTCCGCGGCTTCGTACATTTGAATAAGTTTAGAGGATTTGCTCCCATCTCTTGTACTGATAAAGTCACAGATCTAATGTTAAAATCAGTATCGTACGATCTTTAACTAGGAATAACCGATATTGGTATTCCCATGTTGACCCATGTTTCAAATTGTATGGTTATCCTTTCGTTTGTGGTATAGTCGCGGTATATTTTTATAAAATAACTTCGCAATGTACCAAATTTCGTTTTTAATACATCAGTGATTTCGAAATATAAATTAAAGCAGTTGTTGGCTGAAAAGTGAAGGCATGACGTTCATTATTATTTTTTGAGTAAACTGAACTGAACACGTGTATTACCATTAATTCATAGATTTAGTATTAGCGCGCTATACTATATCTATGATTAATTCGTTTTTTTGATAAACACTACATAGGATTAAGGTTAAGTTCTAATGAATTTAAAAGCTCTTAAGTCATCGAAAACGTTTAACGGAATACGTATGAAATTAAAAATTCCCGCACTAAATAAATCTAGCAAAATAAATTATTATCAATTGGAATTGTTAAATGTTACTTTATAAAAATTTCCTTTCCTTTACTGGTTTCAGCATGTTTTTTGGGACATTTTCATATGCAAAGACAAGTTTTTGGATTCCTTCGCTATGTTTGTAGACGTAAACTTCAGCCTCTGCTGCAATTATTAAAGGTCCAAGACAGCGAGTCAGGAAAGTCTCTGGATTCAGCGTTCCAGAACTTGTGACGGAACTTTGCCAATCGATATTGCAAAGCTAAGACGCAAGCACTAGGCAATATAACGCTAAACGAGTATATAAATATACCTACTCAAATAATAAAGTAACTTAAAACGAGCGGGTTAAATGTGGACTGATGCCCTCCTGCCGGGGGCTGAGGTTCAAATCCCGCCACGTACCAATGCGTTCTCGAATTTTCGAAATTATATGTACTTATCGACGCTCTTACGGAGAAGAAAACTTCGTGAGAAAACCTGCGCACGCGAAGAAATTCAAAGGTTGTGCGTGAAGTCGTCGAACCCGCACTGGGCCTGAAGTCGTCGAACTCGCACTGGGCCCGCGGTGACGACTAAAGCCTAAACCCTTTACGGGTAGGCTCGTGTCCTTCGGTGAGAATGTTTAATGAGCTGATGATGATGATGAATCACAAAACCAACTTTAAACAATGCATCGTGTTTTCATTTTAACATAATATGATAAGTATGTAGTAAGTAATTTTGTTCAAATAAGGTCCATAAATGACCCTTCTGAAGTCAGTATAGGAATTTAATTAGGTAGGTAATTTGCTGCTAATAAAGAATAAATCATCTTTTTTCACAAATTAATAGATATATTAGAATAAATAAGAAACAATGCAGGCGTATATAAAAAGAATATTCAAAAATTTTCGGAAGACCTTTATTGCCGTGGGATAAAGATGGTGTTTACAGCTTAACCGGATTAGTGGCACACCAAGCTCTCACCCTAAAAAAATTAAATATATCTTGTGACGTTTATTATATTTTAATTCTTAATCTCACAGACGAGTTACTAACAAGTAATGTTTATGGAGTCTAAAGAAGGATTACTCTCAGTGTGTAAATGAGTTGAGAAAAAACACGTACTAGTTTTTATATTTTTTATTTATCTGAACTATACCCACTAAAATATAATTCGACGATTGTTTTGGAGAGGTATGCAAGGCAAGATAAAATATGTATAATAATATAACTTAAGTATCAATAAATTATGTAATTACAATAAAATGTTTGCTTCTTTCAGAGTGACAATTTTTATTCATACATTTTCTGTTAGTATAGGGTCTTTGGGTTTATACCTTTGATTAAGTACCTTGAATTAAATACCGGTCATAATACAACTAAAAGACTTTGGTCTTATTATTTAGCAGTCAACGGTTGGGAAAATTTAGTTAATGAAACATGAGTGGTACAACCAATGTTTTCTCTATTATTAGCGATCACGTGCCAACCTTAGTACAACGTTGTTTCCTTGTATCGTTCATTAAATTTATAATATTTTAGACTTACTAAATTAATATTATTTTCCTTCAGTTATTCTTATTAGGGATAAATAAATTTAACCTTCGCCACTCGATAAATGAGTGTAGACATTGTAAAGATTTTGTTAACCTCTTACATATTCATGCTAACCATTCCAAAGGCAAAATTGTTGTTATAGAAGCCTTTAATTAATCCTCCGTAACTGGCGAACACCTGGGTATTCCTGGTTGTTCAAAGTTCTTTACCAAGTTTGTTATTAGACATATTATAGGTACCTGTAGTTACTGTTGTTCTGTACAAGAATTTACTGAACTGAAAACTTACAAGATAAAAGTAAATAATTATCGCTCTCGTTCAACCTATCACAGTACACTTTGTGTTTCTTATATTAAGCACTAAAACTCCGTTTACAATATTTGAGTGTCGGTGGTTTATTGGTGTTGACTGTTGCCATCCGATCTGGAGGGTGCAGGTTTAAATCCCGCCACGTACCAATACATTTTCAAATTTTCGAAATTATTTGTAAGATTAGCTACCTAGTCTAGGTAGATAACCTTACAAACCTTACCTTAGGTAGGTCTAGTTATTAGGTAAGGTGCGATTTTACGGTGAAGGAAAACATCGTGAGGAAACCTGCGCACGTCTACAAAGAGATTAAAAGGATGTACGTGCAGTCGGCCAATCCGCACTGAGCCCGCGTGGACGACTAAAGCCTGTACGTACACTCTATACGAGTAGGCTCGTTCCCCTCATTGGAGCCGTATAATAGGTGGATTCTCTTCTTTTTTAACATCCAATTTAAAAAAAGGAAAGATTCCAAGATGAATATTAAAATTCCATATGCGAGTAACGCTGTATGTTTGGATGAAATGCGGAATATTATCGAAGAACTCTTTTGTGCTGTAACCACCCTATCTCTGACAATCCCTACTTAAATAATGTTAAGGACATTTATTAATTTTGAAATGTGAGATGTGATTTTTCAAAATATCATAAAAAATATAATATGTCGATAGTTAGTACACAGATATTCAAAGGAAAGCCTGAAAACTTATATAGATATATAAATACGTCTGTCATTTATTCATACTTAACTATTAGGACATATTTAGTAAAATAAATTAACAAAAGTGAATAATATCTTCTCAAATTTTAAAAAATTTGGTAATCACTTTACAAAGAAGTTAGAAATACTCAAGAGTAAGCCTTATTGTTTTCATATCTAAATCGTTATCTTTACTCTCCCAACAATACCTGAGAGTCATCAAAAAATTATGGTTACCAAAAACATTTCTCATTAAAAGTTGATTCCTTTGAAAAAAGTGCGACGTATTTTTTATGAAACAAAAAGTTGTGATCAGTAAGTGTTTGCAAACAAACTCATCAAAAGGTTATCCGGTGTCTTAAATTGAAGTTTCAAATAACGACAAAGAGGTGCTATCTTGGAAGAACATTCTAATTTCAAAACACAAGATTGACATCAAACTTTTTAAGAACGTGATAACCACAGATTTCCCAATACAGGAGATGGGGCAAGCCGCGTTTAAAGTGCGACAAATATAAGCTCAACGAGCATTCACTGGCTGCCAGTTTACGCTCTGTGAGACTAGTCAAGACGCATGAATATTAGAAGGAATTACCGTTTTTTTTCCAATATGCCATCCTGTGCAATTGAAAGATGCCATCATCGCAATGAATCAGTAAATTTACCAAGAAATATAATAACTTTTCACAGGTAAGAACCGAATAGAAATTGCGACACTGGACTACCTATAAACTTGGCGGCTTGTCCAGTCTAATTGTATATTCGGATGTCTGTGGTGATAACCCTCTGAGTTTTACTCCCAACCGTAAGTGTTATTATTCAGTACTTTTAAAAAGGTTGAGCAGTTGGTTGGAAATAAGATAATATAAACGGGGGGATAAACGAATGTGTCACAATTTTGACCCTAGTCAACCTCAAATATAAGACATCATGCCGAACAGAATATGAGTGATCCACTGATATTTACACAGCGAGATGTAAACAATATAATAATACATAGATAAATTTGTAAATACATACATATTATTCATAGAAAACAACCAGACCATTACAAACAGACATGTTCACACAATGTTTGTACTGCCCGGGGATCGAACCTAGAACTCTTGGTGTAGCAACCGACCTTTACACCAGATGGATCGTCAACACTACTGTAAAAATATCAGGCAACGTTTCGTACAAATGAAAGCGATATCAAGTCATGAAGTTCTAATGTAAATTTACTAATAAAATCATTTTGCATCGAAATGCATCGAAATAATTTTATAAACTAAAAATCTGATTTTTGTGTAGCATTTATATATACATTTGGTATCTTATGAATCAGTCTGAAAACACCAAAACACACGAAAATTACCATAACTCACGCTTAAGAGTTGTACTTGGATACAAGTGATTTTAATACAAGTACTTACACTGAGAGGTAACCACGCATGTTACATTATATTACAATAATGGACGATTGGGATATGTGGGCGATACTTAAGCGTCTTACAGCTAAATTCCTAATTTTAGTTTATTATAATCTATTTATTGATAGCTCTAATGTTTGGGTGCATGTGAATAAGCAGTCTTTTTTCAATTTGAATATTATTGCGGTAAAAATCCTTAATATTATTAAGTGAGACTGAAGGCTTAGTTTACTATCTCACCCATTCTCACAGAACATTTTAATTTTGTACTTAATTATATTTACGAGCTACTTTTTTATCATCAGTATTATTAAATTGTAGCTAAACACATTCAATATACTACTTGTCCTAAAAGAGTTAATATTGCAACAATCTTATTTTTTTTCGTGGTTGAAGCCGTGGATTTATTTTCTTTTATTTTTAATCAGTATACTATTTTTCTACTAGATAGAGCTGATTATTCAAATTAACTACGACATCAATGTTGTTTAAAAGCGCGTTTTTACAAGTTCACACTGAATCTTTGAAATAATATTTTGAGAACTCCAATTATACGAACTTTAGCACAATCTCTTACCATTATCACGTCTATTAAGCCATTTAATTCTCTTGGAAGGAAGACGTAACCGTTACCAGGTAGGTGGCGAAGTGAGTTTGAGTAGTTCTCAGCGAACTTATTGCTCCTAGTTTTATCTTTAAAGCGCGGCATTGAACTTGATAGTTATAGCTTTGTGGTAGGAAACTTAATTTCTTTCATGTTGGCATTTTTCTCTTTTTAATGTCTACTTCGAGATGTTTTGATTTTTTAAAGTGAGTCTTATGTAACATAGGTTTTCGACTCCGTAGTCTCATCTAAAAAAACAATTATTCAATAGTGAACTACAGTATATAGACATTAGCCTAGCTTCACTCAATGAAGATATTAAGTATTAGTTTTGATAAACATTAGATTATTTGTCGATGGTACAATATTGCTGACTACGTCCAGCAAAACGCAACTAAACTTTTTTTCTTATTGTTTTAAACCCATATTTATATAAAAAATTGAGGGAAATCAATTTCAAACAATATTTTCCAGCTACTTCTGAATCATTATTGTTATACGAGTAAAATAGGAAGATATTTTACAGCTGTATAGTTCGATGTTAATATATGACAGTCAGTAGGTAGCGGCTAGTGCCTTCAGTCGAAAATCGAAGAAGTCAAGTAATCATCTAAATGGTCACACGGGAGATGTGTGGTCGAAAAATTTTATGCCAACTTTTATGAATTTCTCAATGCTTCGGAAGGAGGGTTAAGCCTGAAGACCGGCTACACGCTTAGGATAGTTAACAGCTTTAGTTAGCCAGTTAGTTTCACTAGGTGGTAGACTCGATACTTAGTAGTCTAAATAGGTACATCCATAGTACCAGATATCGGCTCGTAAAATGAGTCTTTTGCACTTCTGAGTTTCGGGATGGGGGCACTGTAGCTAGTTAAATTACAGGGTCAAAGAGAACATCTGTCGTCTCGGTAGACGGGCGCAGTGCAGTGTTGACGGAAAATGATGATAACCTACTGTTATTAATTTCCTTTATTCCTGAATGTCATGGTCAGGCGTATCACTTAGCACCAGGTGAGCTTATTGACCGTCCCGAAAATAACCTACCAATTCTACCAATCCAGCGCCTTGCAAGACTGTCTTGGCATTAGCTGAGAGGCCACCATAGTTAAAACATTTAAAAGTTATATTACTTTATGGAATAACCTGTATTAACACTTTTATTTGCACCAAATTAATAATTTTCTTTCTTTCTTTCAAAGCGCACTAGGTCGCGTAGTGAGATTCGGCATCACTCCCTATAACCATGCTGGCAAGACCCTACAATGGAACGTCATAAGCTTAATGATGTAGCAACCTCATCATCATCATCAGCTCATTAAACGTCCCCACCGTCCAATGCGGGTTGGACGACTTCACGCACAACCTTTGAATCTCTTCGCATGTATGCGCAGGTTTCCTCACGATGTTTTTCTTACCGTAAGAGCGTCGGATAACTTACATATATTTCGAAAATTCGAAAACACGTAGCTCTAAACGCTCTAGCTAAATAAAATTGTCTTAAAAAGATGATACATAGGTTATGTGTCATCTTTTTAAGAAATTTTTATTTATTAAATAAATAAATGATTTATATACACTGACATTCACACAGCCTACCTTGCCTAAGTTAAGCGTGAAATCTGTAGTATGGGTACTTAATACCGGATAAACATATATACTTATTTTTGATTCATACATATTATACATAGAAAACACCCAGACACTAGTCTGGGTGTTTTCATGATGACATGATGGCATGAATTAGTCTGCTTGTACTAACAAGCAGACTAATTCATGCACAAATGTTGTACTGCCAAGGATCGCACCCGGAACCGACGATTGTAGCAGCCGACATCTCAACCATTACACCAAATGGTCGTAAAATTAAGTGTTGCTTGTATGTGTCTGTCTATATAGCACTTTCTATAACTACAATATGTAAGCCACATACTATCTTGCGAACGGACTAACTGCAACTGGCAGATAGCATAAATTGGGCTGAACATTAGCAATATATAACACTAGCACCTGTCTTAATATACTCTGTCCATTCAAAAAGCCATTATACTAAAAACAGAGGCCATGCTAACCTCCAGCGTTCATAAGTCACAGCAGCACATGGAGGTAGCTTTCAACGTAGGGCATAAATTGTACGCTTTTGACACATTGCAAATAGAAATGTCCCGAATTTTCAGTAAGCCTGAAAGCTGTTGTAATGTAGGGAAAAAATGTAATGTTGATAATGTTACTAGCTAGGGTTGTTTTTAGATTGATGGTAACTAGTAAATTAAACTATTTGGGTAATAATTATGCACTGAATACTCTTACTAATTGTTCGTTCATTTTTCTTAGCTTTGATTAGCAAATTATTGTTGTTATTAAAAGTTATTGTAAGTACCTGTTATTGAAACAAAAAGATGAAACAGTTATAATGATTTATTTACCAGAGATCAGCATAAAGGTTTATTTCCACTGGAATAATAACAAGTAAATGCTTTAAAACATCTTTCTTTCTGTTGGTCTGTATAAGTAATCTTTTATTGCTAAGTTGCAAATAAAAATGTCGAGTATTTACCCACAGTATACTTAATATCTGTTTTTCATTAGAAGAATATGAATTCGTGAATATTCTTAAAATGTTTGTTCATTTTGCTTCTGTTTTTCAATTATTCAGTTTAACTAGAACGTTTTCAACTTGCAAGAACTGGTTTACTTAAACTATTTATCTTCTATGTGTATTGTAAGGTGATGGGTAACCAATAGTTTTTATCCGCGTTCAAGTCATTAGTTTTCGTACAGCGGTGTGCTATAGGTACTGCAATTATGATAAAAAAGATTTTATTGCATAGAAACAGTCCAAAATGAGAAAATATAATGAGAAAACTATGAGACTAAAGTAGCGAATAAAAGGATTCACTAGGTTTATGCATTTTTATACTTTATTTCAGTTCCGTACACTTATGTCAGCAAACCTATAACTAAGGTCTAGTTTGTCATAAAAACCAACTTGGAATTTACTAAAATTGTCGTAACTTTTACGCGAAGGCTTTATAGCGGTCTTCTGCACCCTATTTTACGCCTTTACTACTAAGAAATCGCACAAGCCGTATTAGGGCATTGCCACAATATAATTTCACGTATTTTTCAAGTATTGACGACCTATTTGGTTTGCGGTTGAGAAGTCGACTGCAACACCAACGGTTCCTGATTCGATCCCCAGGCAGTACAAACATTTGTGTGCATGAACATGTCTGTTTGTAATGGTCTGGGTGTTTTCTAAGTATAATATGTATGTTTACCAAAAAAATATAATACAAGTTTGTTTGTTCATTGTTTAGTACCCATAATACAGGCTTCACACTCAACTTGGGGCTAAATGGAGCTGTGTGAATGTCAGTGGATATTTATTTATTTACCAGTTATCAATTGCGAAATGACCCTATCTATAATTAAATTAATATCTTTCGACCTCTACACAGCAATTCAGTCCCAATATAAATAGGCTGCGTGTACCATGTGGACTTAATAACGAATCAACACACTGATGTTCTATTTTTAAATGATACGTGTAAATAGAAAGAAAGAAAGAAAGAACATTATTATTATATAAATAGGAAATTATTAAGTTAAAATAATATACGCTTATACTACCTATCTCTGGACAGATGCTATAAATAATTATAAATGTACATAAGTACATTAATATAATTATTGGAAACATACGTATATATAGAGTTCAATAAATTAAATTTTTTTTAAATCCTGTTACAGTTTTCGCATAACAAAAAACGGAAAGTAAGCGGAATCAGTAACGATACAGAAATAAAGGTTATAGGAGAGACAATAGTAAACAAACATTTTCATATAATATATTTTTATTTATTGACCATACAGTTAAGTTGTATATTGAGTCGCCCGACGCTTATCGAGTGCGTACCCATATTGAGAAGTCAGTTACAATCTTAATAATACTTTAAAACAAATTATAAAAAAAATACAACTCAGTAGAAATTACCTCAATCCCCAACTTCCAGGCTAAAAACCTCAAACGCTCAGGTGCGTCCTGTTAATAAACCATTTAGGGTCTTGCGACCTGCGAACATGCATTGGTTTGGTTATATTATATTACTCGTAAATGGCCAGGCCAGGTAATAGGCCATAATATAGATTTTAAAGTCTGATGAAGATAAAACTTGGAGGTGAGATAAAACAATACAAAAAGTCAATAATGGATACTTCTTGGAGAAAAATCACAAAGTTGGCACCATTATATTCGTATGTATTTGATACAAAAACCCTCATGTGTAAAAGTCCCTTTAGTTTCTGCCACACACCATTCCGTAGGCCATTCAATAAGTGACCAATCTCTCTAAAGGTTCACAAAAACGTGTCAATCCTTGTTTTTGTAGGTGATTGATTGGACCCACTTTCGTCGGACAATTAAGATGACCCGGTAAATTAAACAATCCATCTTACGATGTGACGCCATTTTGGTTTGCTGACATCGTTTGGTGATACTAAATCAATTCCTATAAAGCTATTGATAAAATATTTCACTGGCTTTCTTATTGAATTTTGACAAACACCGCTTCACTAGACTTAAATGTTTCCACTAAGTTAAACGTGCTTTATGTTTCCCATAACTTCCATTCTTCATGTTTTGAAGTATGAATGACACAATTGTTTTGTGCTTGTTTTATGTTGTTGGTTTTTGTGCAGCAAATAGAGGAAAGTTTTCCATATTACAACTTGGTAGGTTGTATCGGTAGTATTGCATTTTATTTGATTTGTCCGTTTCAAGAAAATTTAAGCACATGTAACACCACACCTATACTCAAGACTAAGAGCAAACGGACCCAGTTCAGCTAAGAAGGCCATCAGCAACTATCAATAAAAACAGACATATATCACTGAAGTCACATTAATTATGTGAATTATTATTGCACTATTGAACATGCAATTAATTCCGTCAATTTTTAAAAATAAATAAATTAATAACCCCTAACATTCACACAGCGCCATTTAGCTCCAAATTAAGCATCTAACTCGTAATATGAGAACTAAACAACGGATACAAATACTGATATACTTTTAATACATAAATTATACACAGAAACACCCAGACCAATACAAACAGTTACATGCGCACAAATATCAGTATTTCCTGGGGTTCGTTCCCGGAACTCTGGGTATAAAAACCGACGTCTTAACCATGAAACCATATGGAAATGATAGAAGGAAACGTTTGTTCTGTGACAGTATACAATATTAACTTAAACATAAAAAAACTTACTCAGCGTAAGTCATGGTGATGAAAACAACATGACGCTAGTCTTCCGTGGCTACCTTCAAAGAGAGACTTCTACATTCACGTGCTTTACATAATACACATATTAAAAGATTATTAAAATGCATATGACCAAATAGGGTGTAAATCATAAGTATTGAGTATGATTGAACAAAACATGTAAATACATACAAAACACAATATCTACATAAGAATAATATTCAAGCTATTATTTAAATACCAAATACATTTATTGTATATAGGTCGTCGATTTCTATCGAATAGAAACAGTACAGCCTATATACATCAGTTTGTTTGCTTTTCCAAAGATAAGGCATATCAGCAATAGATGAAAATAACAAACAGTCAATGTCGGTCTCGATGAATTAGTAAATTGGTCACCGAGGATGTCGGAGAATAGATACTAATAAGTCATTACTGAAAATGGGACCGGGATTTGTCAGGTTTTGATGAATTCCGTCGAATACTTGAAGGAGTGTATGCTTATGGAACTTACTTATTACTTGCAAGTAGCCGCCGTGATCTATAAGTCTGAGCGCTACTAAGGATTTTTATATATCAAATCAAATTGGAATTTTTTCTGATGGTACACAGTTTCGTCGTGTGCGGCAAAAAGTTTCGATTAAAACTGAGATTGTAGTAAGGTAAGTTGAGTTCGCTGAGTTGAACGATTTGGCTAACATTTAGTATGGAACGCACTTCATACGAGCAATACTCCGCCCACAAAATTATTTACGCCTCAATGTCCCTATAACCATCTCTTTTAAAAGGCCTATGCCATGTATGTAGTTTGACGTTTTAGGCTAGCTCGTGGATTGGTTGATATTTTGGCACATTGTTCGCGTTCTATCGCATATACACAATATTCATACATTATCTAACATATAAAATCAAAAACATGTTTACCGTCCCCAAGGATTTGACCCGAAATTGTGAGATTCTTTATCGGCTACTGGTCCATCACTCCTCTCTAAGTTAATTTAGCAAATTATTTTGCCCCCTAAAGAGTTTTACTGGAGTATGCCATTTACCACATCCCAATGGATCTCATAACCTTTTACAAGCCATTTCGGATTTCTTCGGACTGACTGCCGGGGATTCTCTGTAAATATCAATCGATGTAATGGCAAATTTTATTATGTTTTGTGTTTTGCTGAAAATGTATTGTGGTTTGCTCAAGGGACCAAGTATCCAATGTTTTCTACTAAATATCTGATATTCCAAGAATGATGTCGATATATTTATTATTTAGTTTTGTTCAAAATGAAGAGCCCATATAAGGTTCAATAGGTAATTTATGTTATCTGCTGCTATTGTGCGCAGGTAATTGTTCGGTGAAACTGCTGATTACTCACATGAATCATTCTTTATATCTCTTTAGAAATAGTTTGAAATATATATTAGCCAGTCCTTTAAGGCATTTTATTGACACTGAATTGTAAAATAGGCTTAAATTTTCATTAAACGGCAACAAACATTTAATAAAGCTTCTATTTATTATTATGTAAAATATTACTTCATTAGTTT
Source organism: Leucinodes orbonalis (assembly GCA_019425675.1). Taxonomy (NCBI): domain Eukaryota; kingdom Metazoa; phylum Arthropoda; class Insecta; order Lepidoptera; family Crambidae; genus Leucinodes; species Leucinodes orbonalis. Next base: position 142,215 of record PQWD01007809.1, on the reverse strand, counting down.
CAGATAGATGAGACTTCGTAAATATATTTCTAAAGTATTTTAATCGATAAAATCTAGTTCAGATCTTTATTAGTCGTGCGTGCGAATCCCAATATGAGACTGCAATATGTAAGTCAATTTGTGCGTTTTTTATTCCTTGTTTCAAAGGGCAAAATTATATAATCCCGCTGTTGATCCCCAAACTAAGCTCACATAGTGGCTACAAGGACTTACGTGAAAAGAATTAAACTTCAAGCGTATCGCGCGATCGACCGCTATTGTTAGATATTCATTCATTCTTGATATTAATTTTAGATGCAGGCTCATTTCGTATGGATGTGAGACAGTACAATGACAGAAGGCTTAGTTTGACTATATTTGATTGAAACATTGGAATGTGTTTTAACTTTACTAAGTGGTTTGGATTTTGATATTTGACACATCAAATTGTTTCATAATGAAGACAGGTAAAACTTCAAGTAATGCAAATGAAACAGATGGTTGAATTTCGTTTTGAATTTTTGATAAATGAGGGACTATTTTATATTTCTAAGTGAGACATCAAATGGTAATGTCGTCTGCGTAATTTTATTTTCACCTGTTTTAATAACTGTAACAGTTGTATTTCTGGTTTATTAGTAAGATACATTGATAAAATTTTTGAATCCCTTAAATCGGGTATTCAATACAAAACACAAAATATTTCTGTCCTTTGATGTAAGTACGTCTTTAGTCTAAAATCAAAGATGTCTCTAAACTGGCTTGCATTTCTAGAATGTCTAGTCTTGAACATTACAGTAGTGTCGGTTACATAGGAATAATAAAAAAAGAGAAACGAAGTAGCGTTGACAGTATACATAAAATTTTACAATTAAAATTATTAAGACTCAAAAGAACGTTATAAATTTTTGCTTTGTCAGATACCATAAAATCATTTCACAGTTTAATTTAGCAAATTACTCATTATAGTCTATTAAAGTCCGTAAGTGTCAGTTTATTTATCCTTAGGATATGTAAAAACTTCGATCAGGGAATTGAGATGGATCGTGTGTTCTGCCTGCCCTTTAAGGTTCGCAATACAAATTGATATTGAGTGTAAAATTTAAAGTTTTTGTTGCTTAATTTTGTGACATTGGCTATATCGATAAACAAGGTTAAATGACCAATTTTAAAATTCTCCTATGTTTGTACCTTTGTCAATTTCTTTGTGAAACTATTTTATGACTAGACAATAGACATGTGTATAAACACATACACAAAAACACTCACATATTATGTATTATAATTCGAACATAATTACATAGAGTTTTATGAAATAATAACTTGTATAAGAATGACATTGCATATCCACAAAAAGTTAACAAATAGAATACCCTCGGTGGGGACGTTTAATGAGCTGATGATAATGCTGAAATATAAATCACTGATGCGTTACATAGATAACTTCAAAAAGGCTTATTATTATCGGAAAGAGACTATTTTATAAGATAAGACTTGAAATCGAAATAAACAATGAAGCTGAAAACAGAATCTTTATTAATAAAATTGTGAGGCGGTATTTCGTCGAGTAAATTATAGTTATGTGGAAATTATAATTTGGTTAATTAATTTGAATACTTATGCGCGAATGGGTTTCATGAGGAAGGCAACGTTGACTTGATTATTACCGTAATCATTCACTTGTTTCCTATACATTTACTTAAGGGTCTTCGCTGTTGTGTAATAAGACGTTCATCTAATAAGATTAGTCTCCCAATTTATTAGGAAGTTTTATGTGACTCGTAACTTGCAGTCAATTTAAAACCTTATGCTCTTAAACATAAGTACAGAATGGCAAAGTTTTTGTTTCGGGTAAATAATTTAATTCATCAACGTTATACATGCCCTTAAGCTACATTAAAATAGGGGAGTTATTCTGACACGAGTGCTGCTGTTCTCATGGTTCCTATGAAAATACAAATAACTAAATATTTCAATTAATAACACGAAATTTATACAACGAAAAATTAAAAGCTATTAATGAAGCGGAATACCGCTCTTGCCTTTAATACAACTATGATTTCAAAGTAATCTCAATGAAGTTGCTGTGTTGTAATAAAAGGGTTACTAGGAGTATTATCACTGCTTGCCTCAACCTTATCACAGCTGTAGGAACCAAAAGCAAAACTGTTATGATAGAAAAAAGGCCATATGTTAGGTCTGGGTATTAAGGTTAAGTTTTAAAAATACTGAATCAAAGGACTAGATCTAGCAAGTTGTCGAACTGCTTTATATTTATATTTATACAAAATAGGACACAAATAAGCATATACAGATACAGCTTATCATATCATGAGTGACATTCTCAGATATTGACCAGAAATATCTGAGATACATATTAAGACACGAAAAAATCATTGAGCAAAGTCACTTACGGGTGCGGATTTCCTAATTTGATTTCAAAATCTAGATAATTCAATACTTGACAGGACACATCGAGCTAACCGGCTTCCAAAGGACTTTTGTCATATAAAACTCAGAGACTAAGACGCAGTATAGAAAACTGCACCATGTCCACCAGGACAAAGACAGAGCGGCATTGAAAAAACAAACAACTGACGACAGTTATTACGTGTATTAATGACGCACTGCGCCCTTCCCTCGAGACAATAGATGTTAGGTCTTTTATGATTTAACTAGCCGCAGTGCCCTCATCCCGAAACTCAAAAGTACATAACACTACTGTTTTTCGGGACTATTTCTGGCACTGCGGGTACCTAACTAGACGACTCAGTATCCAGTCTAACACCTAGTACGTACGTATACGTATTAATATGTGAACATATTCGTAAAAATGTGTTAGCGCACCACAGTTGCTCTTTCATATCAACAGTGTCAACGGAAAACCAGTGTCAGGTTTTCCTGTGTATTTCAGATTACACTAAGTAGACTCCATTTCAGTCCAATTACGAAAATTATTACTTGTTATTTTATTATGTTACAAAAGAATACTATCAAAACGATAAGAAAAATATCATCCTTGAGGAAATAATTTCCTCACGCTGTGTTTCTCCTTACTACATTTAGCTCCATAAGATACCAAACATAAGATCAGGTGTAATATTAACGTGGAGGAATAAAGGACCAGGTGCAAATGGAAATACGTTGTCTTCGCTGGCTAACGTGTGCACTTAGCCATTTATTTTAGATTCGTGATAGCCTAGACGGGATAGTCTTACAACTCGCCGGTGTTGAAAGATTTGTTGCTATGAGGTTGAATTTAAGTTATTTCTTGAATACTATATATTGAATATTTATTCTCCTTTTAGTAGTTTTGTGTGGAACAGCTTTGTGCCTAGCGGTGCTGATTTTAATGTGAATGGCGTCTATAAAATATAAGATATTGTAAATAAATTCAAATAAATGTATGTAATGTGTCATCTAGCCCCTATTAAGCGAGAAGCTTGTAGTAAGGGTACTAAACAATGATAATTATTTTACAATATAGTATTAAAGTATTGAAAAATGTGTGTTTCTAAGAATGCCATTTTCGGGAACATATTTGTCTGAGGAAAATATACACAAAAAGCAAAGTACATGCTTAGATGCAAGGACGTGGTTTTCAATCTCATAATATAATTTAAGCTTTGAAATAATACTTTTTGTAATCACATTAATATTGCCTATATTGTACGGCTTAGGACCTTTAAGTCCAGACCTAGATCATCGTCATCAGCTCATTATGTCCTCACTGAGGAACTCAAGCCTAAAAAACTATTTGGTTATTTTTTCTGATTTTGTATTGTATTGCAAAATCAAATATTGTCCTTTTTATAACAGAGCTATTGAAATAAATCAATGTCCGGTAACTCAACACTAATGAATATCAAAGTTTAATAGAACAAATAATGTCGACATTGTCTGTCAAATTTTAGATATTATACCCAATCACAAGTAAGCAAACATTTGTTCAATCTATGTATATTAAAACCCGTATGATTTCTCGAAAAGATTACTCTCGCAGCGTGAGTGCCCAACCGATAAACGTTATATCCCAAATCAAACAAAACCGTTAGCAGATCAACATGTCATTATCCGATCCGGCCGATTCCGCCCAAAACCTATCAAAACTTATCTTTAATCACATAAACTTTCCCGATCGAAATGTTCGTTTCCGAATGAGTTCTCACTTCGAACTCACTAATCACAACTCGCTTCTTGGAGATGTTAATCTTCAATTTCATGGTATCGCTAATACGGTTTATCTCTAGAGGGTCCAAAATACTGCTACTTCTCACTTGTTAGACTATGAGGGTTGAGTCCGCCGTTCCAACTCAGTCTGTCACCGAACGCCGCCGGGAGCGCACGCTTCTTGGAAACGATTTTTCCCTAAGCATCCTCCCTATGAAAGTTATCTCGTGAATTAAGATCGTGGATTGATATATTGTATAGTGTGGAACTTTGTGTGACTTTCTGTGGTGTGTCAACTTTTGAACGGTTTTCGAATTAACGTAAGTAGCGAGTTTCGTGTCAATTTTCTTGACTGCGGATGGACGATCATTTGTTTAAATGCCTATTAGGTGTTTGCACGAAACGGACGGTTTTCAGTTTTTTCTTCTGTAATTAGTGGACGTATTTTTACTTTTTCTTTTACGTGTATTGTTCTAAAGTTATGCTATCAGGCATAATTTAGGACGTAATGTAGTTTAGGTTTTAGATATATTTTTACGTTTCTTTATATTATTGACTCATTTTTGTTACTTGAAACGTAGAGTTTAGAGATATAATAAGATCACTTGTTATGTACTTAAAGTTATTTTTAATAACCATTATTTTAATTTTTCTTATTTATTTAATTGTTGGATTGTATTCGTTAGTTATATTTATAAGATTATAGAGCATAGACGTTTCTTGATTTTAATGTTTTTATATGCACTTTATACTTGATGCATTTATCATCCATATAATTGATTACTTTTAATTCAGGAAATAATAAATGAAAGAATCAATAAAATAAAGCTTAACAATTCTATTGTTTTTTAATTCGCCACAAATATAGCCCTGGCGTAATCTACCGATATATCTTACGAATATCATAAAATTTGTTTTATATTCAATTGTATGAAATCCTTTAATCACCATTAGCGTTTTTCCATGCAATGCCAGGCATAAATCTCTCGGTAACGCGCCATTTATTCTGACGTGTTAACCATATCCCCTGCCTTACCATGGTTTTGCATAGTCATTTTACCATACGGAGAGCAAATATATTTGAATGTTTACCTACTGTTCACGTTAACATGTATTTTATAATTGATTAAAAAATCGCTGATTTTGTTTTGTTCTCATAAAGTGTCATTCTTATTAAGATAACTCTTAGACATTTACAGAAGGTTTTGCATAGCCAATCTACCAGTATACTTTTGTAGATACCTAATTATATTTTTACTTATATGATAAAAATTGTTATTATAATATGCTTTACATAATTATTTTGATAACAAATAATATGATTCTGTACAAAACACTTTATTTTTAAAAGAGTAACTACTGAGTTTCTTGCTGGATTTTTCTCAGGAGGAAACTACCGTCCGAACCAGTGGTAGCTTGAAAGGAGCCAAATTGAATAAACACTTTTCATTTTCATACTGATAGCAATTATAGCTTAAAATTTCATTTCCCTTTGATAGAACTTATTGCGTTAGACATTTAGGAAAATAAGTATTCACACACAAGAAAAAATGATCTTTAAATAATATTCATTATTTAGATCAAACCTTAACCTTACAATATAAAATGTTCCGCGCGCAATTTTAACGTCATGATAACAATATTAGGTATATGACATCACTTTTCAATTGATTAGGGGTTGGTTAACATTAATCGTTTCTTTTACGTCAAACAGTACTGTAATTAAAATATACAATTATTAGCTCTCATCGCTTAGAGCGATCTCCAGTTCAACTTACAAATTATTGTATTACATACAATATATATTAAAATAATACTGTCCTTAATGCTACCCAGTGACGTTATTAGGGTACGAATTATGAAAACGTAAAAAATAAACGCACGCAGCTACTCGTATGCGTACGATTCACCTACTCTTAATTTTACCTTTGGGGAAACCCTACATTCTAAATTACCTTTAAAAACAATGACCTGTAACCGCAAAGGCAAACGGTTAGCTGTAGTTTCATAATGATTCTGCATTGCTAGGTTTTCTTAGGACCCGTGTGATTCGATATGCCTAAGTTCGTTAGCGTAATGTAATAAACGTGCTTTTACCTTATTTTGATTAGGATAAAATTCTGAGTCACGATTTTGGATCAGTTATTTTGGGATCAAAAGTGGTATTTACAGGTACTTTTAAAACTAAGACACTTTTAGCCTGCGTGATGGTTTACGACCCAAACTTGCCATAGCGATGTTAAGTAGGCCGTTACGACGGCTATTACACAAGGGTTCCGGGTTTCATCCCCGGGCAGTACAAACATTTGTGTGCATGATCATGTCTGTTTGTCTGTGTTTCTGGGTTCTTATGTATAATATGTTTTTACGTTAAAAAAGTATACAAGTATGTTTTTCAGTTGTTTGGTATCCATATTCTAGGCTAATGCTTAGTTTGTGGCTATATGCCGCTGTACCAATGGCAGTGGATAGTTATTTATATATATATAGATTTATATTCTGATATTTATACTATTATCGTGTATTAGTTAAGGTAGTTCATTGTAATGTTACGTATTATATTGTTTAGTACAGAAATGACCAAAAACGTTTAACCGCACCCCGCTAAAACTCATTCCAACAAAATGATTCACTGTTTTCAGTTTTTAATGGGTCAGAAATTTCACTCGTAGCAAAACTGCTATCGCCAAGTAAGGACTCTGGCTTTAATGATGAAAAGTCCTCTAATATTTGACTACAATTTGTTTTATTTTACTTGAATGGAAGCTGATCTACTCAAAATATTAACTCTTAAGTGACAATTTACCCTACAATATTTTTAGATGCTATGAGCATAAAACCTTGTATTATTATTTTTGTAAAAAACGAAGGATGCGTTAGAAAAGAGGAAATTTGGGTTCGGGTTGGGGTTTGGTTTGGGTCAAAGAAACGTGACGTTTCACACCGGTTTTTCTGTCTCTCTTATCAACCGCAGATCACTGCTGGACAATAGTTCCCCCATTTTGCGATGCTTTCTCATCCAGACTCCACCGGCGACCTTTCGCAAGTCGTCGGTCCATAGGGCCGGAGGGCGTCCTACGCTACGCTTGCCAATACGCGGTCTCCACAACAGAACTCCTCTGCTCCAACGGCCATCGGTTCTACAATATACGTTACCAGCCCACTGCCTCTTCAATTTGCCGAGCCGAGCTATGTCGGTTACTTAAGATCTCTTATGGATTAGATCATTTCTGAACCTGAGAGCGACCCCGAGCCGGTTTTGTAAAGCAGTGGTATCACACGGGTCGAGCAAGCTTTATTCACAGTCAGTTATAAAATATAGAAATATTTTTAAAATGGTTCCAGAGTACATACCTTAATAGTTATGTCGTAAGAAGCAAAATATATCTATAAAATTGCAATTTTGAAGATTTTTTGCAACAGGATATTACTGATTTCAAACTTTTACCTACTTTAGCCTTACAATGAAGTGCTTTTAAGCCGCGAGTGTTTTAAAGCGTTTCACTTGACAAAATAGCTAATAGCTCAAAAATATGTTGAAATGATATAAGAAGAGATGTCATTTCTTGTCGGTTCATTCGCGTATTGAGAATGACATTATATTCGATTGTCATTTCTTAAAGCACCGTGACGTTATAGAATTCTTTATATTTATTCTGCAATTAAATTAGTGCAAATCATAACTTTTCGTTAGAGGCACAACGAAGAAAACTGAAATACAATGAATACTATTGTATATAGATAAACTAATCGTCAATGACATGCGAGCTGGTGATCAACTTGTAGATTTATGGAATTCCTAGTAGAATCGATTGTTTTCGATTATTTCTACACTATGGTAAAGGTCATGTTCTATAATATGTTTCTATGGCGAATATTATTTCTAAATTTGGAAAGAAATGAGTATATCTAAAGAGCAGCTTGAGCTCAAAAATCAATACCGAAATAAAAACTTTGAAGTAATTTGGACAAATCAATTAAATAAAGGAAGCAAGGAATAAAAAATATTTTTTGTGCATCAAAAATATCTTTAAACATAAAAATAAGATGCATACAAATAAGGTCTTTCCTTACTTCTACTTCAACCTTCGCAGTCCACTGCTGGCCATAGTTTTCCCCATTTTGCGCTAGACATCTCGGTTCGTCGCTTCTTCATTAGTCAACTTCTTCAGTGTTTATGATATATTTCATTAAGAAAAATGAAAATGTTTTAAAAAAGGCTACACTGTTGAGTTTTCTTGATGCTTCTTTCTCAACAGGCCAAACCACTGAAGCGCTTTTTTTCAAAGCATCAAAACTCATTTTTAGTTTAGTATTTTAATCGTTTTTAATTATATTTTGTATATTTTTTGACGTTCATAATGCTTTTTGTAAGCCTATTTTGAAATAATGTTTTTGACTTTGACTTTTGACTTTGACCATACGAAAGTCGTTGGTCTAGCCATCTTATCCTTCGTATTATGGACACGAATCTCTACCAACTTCCACTTGACCATTGCGACTATTTGTCATTAAACATTCTTAAACTACTAAGACGAGCTCTGTTCAGCAGTAGACATTGATACTTGTCCCAATCAAACCAGTTTCAAAGCCAAGCCTGCAAAATGTCATGTCCTGATAATTGTTGGGGATTATTCTACAAGTAAAACGAATGCGATATGTCCGCTACAATATTAATTGTAAGACTGACATAGACAAAGCTGACAAAGGTTACAATCCATTACACATAAAATACAGCGGGTTCTACTGGCTATACGCCATATATACTTTGATACAAAAGCAGTTACTGTGACATCAAAAAGGCCCTAAAGTCGTGTCAAAGTTTTAATTATAGCAGCTACGTTGTTTAAAGACTTGACAAATTATTTTCGGTATAAATTTCTTCACAAACTAATTCTGTTGACCCATTATCTAGGCCCGAGCTATAAAAGCCTCCATTGGCGCTAATTGAATCTACTTAAAGTCTGCCAACAATAATGTCATGAGAAAGTCAGACCGGGCTTAATCACAAAATCAATATAATACCTCATTCATAAATGATGACGATCGCACTACTGATTTCACATTAAAAAAAGACTACAAAATTGGAACTTTGTGAGTTGTGAGGTACGAATGCGAAAATTATAATAACGCAAGCAACCCTATTGGTTTTAAAAGATCTTTTTTAGACAATATTTATCAAAGTATTGCTTTTTTAGAAAGAACAATTGGAGTATTTATTCACTAAATTATACAAGAGAAAAAAATGTAAATAAATAAATCTATAATACATTTTAAAGATACATCTGCATACAAGTGAAACAGTTCCAAAATAAACAGATAAGACAGGAAAAAGACTAGGGAAAAATAAGGAATCCGAAATTTCAGTGTCAGATATCATCTCGAGAAATAGATGTGCTTTTCAAAGGGATTTTGAAATAATTTACAAATTTGGCAAGATAGGTTTTATTATAAGTCTTTTTAGGATATAGCCAAGATAATTTTTATACTCACTTTAATTATAAATCTAGCTCACCTAAGTTAAACGATTAAGGTTAAACGATGTTTTATTAAACTTATCATTACCCGATTCAATATATAGCAGGCAAAACTACAAATAATCTTTCAATTACGTGACATAAGGTGCGGCTATAGGCTATTGTATAAGTAAAAAAAGATTAGTGATTTCTTGAACAATGGATTTTCTTCACTCACAATCAAAGAGATATTATAAATGAAGCTGAAAGACTTCCGAAAGTGGACTCTTACATGAAAGCAACGCAGGAGAGCTACTCACAAGATATACAGACTACTTAAAAGGGTCGAGGGGTGTCGCTGGTTGAGAGTTGTTTCCAACGATGAAGTTGCAGATCTTTGCATAGCAATGGTACTATAAAAAAATTATGAACTGAATTTCTGGCAAATACTTTACAAGTTTTTTGATGCTCTTTTTATCGAATTGACACACACGAGAGCAATTCCTATTTAATAGTACATTTATTTATTTACATTTTACAAATTCTCAAAGAATATTGTCAAATAGCTGAATTGCTGAATATGAATTGAATCCGATTTAATATATAATTACCGGTATAACAGACCTAACTTGTATCGGGCGCTGTCAGGTCCCGGCATTGATGGAGAATGATATATAATATCAGTTGATGTGATGGTCTCAATCAATGCCAGTCTGTCATGGTCAGACAGGTATCACTTACCATCAAATCAGCGTCCTGACCGTCCTGTACACTTTTAACATAAAAATATATAAATGTAGCGGGCGATTGTGACCATTTTGTGATGTGAAGTTTGAATCATAATATTATGAATCTAATATGAATTGATCAAAGCTAAATTATTCAAGCTAAATTAGCTAAAGAAAATTCTGATACATTAAAATTTATGGTAAAGCATTTTCAAGTTTTACTGATCACCGATCCCAAGGAAAATTATAGATTCTATGCGTTCATTTACAAAACTGCAACGTAACCGATCCTGTACATGATGTATATGATTCGGGTCGTTTATCTGTACTTGGCATGTGAAGGGAGATTTAAAATTAATTTTTCAGGCAAACAATGACTTTCAAATCCAAAAATGAATAAGTATTGATTGTATGATTGAAGTAGTATCGCGACTTCTTTACAATATTCGAAATTCATCATCAGCTCATTAAACGTCCCCACCGAGGAGCACGAGCCAACCCGTATAGGGTGATTAGGCCTTAGTCGTCCACGCGGGCCACGTACATATATTTTCGAAATTCGAAAATACATTGGTACGTGTCGGGATTTGAACCACAGCCCTCCCGGTAAGAAGGCGACAGCCACCGACGCTCTATTATATATTCGAAATTATACAAAGATAATTATTTTTAAGGATCCGAGAGGTAAAATCACCTGCCACTCCAGCCAGATATCCAAGAATCTGTATGAGATTAGAAAGGCCTTTAAACAACTAAAAAACAATAAGGCGCCGAGCGAGGATGGCATTACATCAGAGCTTCTGACAGCCAGTGGAACTCTGGTTCTAAAGGTACTTCCGAGGCACTTTATTCTGTCTTGCCGAGGTGTCACGCCAAAAACGTGGAAAAGAGGCGTGTGGTGCTTTCTTTAAGAACAGCGATAAAGCTTTATTTAAAAAATACAAGCCCATCTCGCTACTAAGTCATGTTAACAAGCTGTTTTCAAGGTTATATCGAATAGTCTTACTTGCAGGTTTGATGACTTCCAGCTCCCAGCATATTTTTTAATGTTATGGTGAAGTGTTCAACTCCACCCATGAACAACGGTGGTACCAGAAGCGCCACCGGTGCGGTGCTTGCCTTTAAGGAATACGCTCTTTTCTTGAAGGTTCCTATGTTATATTTGTCAGGAAATACTAATGTAAACTTCTTCGATAGCCACCATTTCAGAAATTCACCGTCAAACTTTACAATTAACTGAAATGAGTTACCTGGTCTGCTGCCCTTGCTATTCAAGTTGAACGGAGCTCCGGCGCACCGCTGCGGAAATATATTTCGTTTTCAACCTATACTTTATAATAGGCCGCCAGCACTTAGTCCAATTATACGTTACGTTAACAATTCACAGTCCACACAATAACACAAAATACGAAGAGCAGCTTCCCAACCGTGCCAAAGCCGCCGCGTACCGAGACCGGCTGGTTTCGAAAGAGGTTATACCATAAACCACACGTTGCGGCGGATCATACAGAACACCGAGGAGTATAATCTGCCACTATGCTTAGCGCGTGGATGCCAGCACGTCAATCCGATTACAGGAAACGTGTACAAAAGAAATTTCAATACAAGGGGATGTCATGTAGGGAGACGTCATTTCCCCGAAATCTTTTACCAATGCAATGGAGGATGTTTTTAAACTCTTGGAATGGACATGGCATTAACATGAATGTCGAAAATATCTCTAAGCAAGGCCTATGTTATGTAATATGGCTAATAATGATGATAATATGATATTTTTCATCGAAATGTCCAAGACAAAACCTAAATATTTAGAAAAATATGTAATACACAATTTTAAAAGACATAATTAAAAGGCATAATTAACATTCTGCTTAATTTTAAATAGAGGGAAAGTTATTATTCTGCACAAATTGAATGAAAAACACTTCAAATTATATGTATTCAACAGAGACTTATAAAAAATTAAACCTTATAAAAATTAAAACATTTTACCCCGTTATAGTTAACTATAGCTAAATTCGGAGTCTCGCTTACAACAAAAGTGTGTAATTCGGTCAGTTTTGTATGACAAGCATGTTCATTTTGCGCCTATTTCAGAACTCGTCTGCTCCAATGGTCATCGGTTCTGCGACATACGTGACCAGCTCATTGCCAATTCATCTTGCTGATCTAGCGGGCTATGTCCGTAACTTTAGTTCTCTTACGGATTAAATCATTTCTGATCTTATCCCTGAGAGAGACCCAAAGCATAGCTCGCTCCATTGCGTGTTGCGTGACTTTGAACTTGTAAACCAATCCCCAGTCAGTGTCCATGTCTCAGCTGCGTATGTTAGCACGGGTAGGACGTATTGGTCAAAGACTTTAGTCTTTAGGCATTGCGGAATCGTTGACGTTAGGACAAGACGTAGCTTACAGAATGCCGCCCAGCCCAACTGAATCCTCCTACTAGCCTCCCACTCGAAATATGCCGGCAAAGTTGGATGGTTTGGCCCAGCCCGACATACTCATGCATAACCTCGAAAGGGAAACCGTCGACGCATATCAGTTGTGGCATGACACGATTATTGAGCAACCACTTTCTCCGCAGGTATTTATTTTTGAAACATTATTATGTTTTAAATATAGTTTCGGTGAAAACATATTCCTAGAGCCCTCTTTATTAATTAGTGAGGCAGAGAATTACGCATACGTGTACCTCGAGATTGAATAAATCAAGGTGTTCTGGGAAACTTTAGAAATTTTAGTTTTTTGCTTTAGAAAGTTAAGTATTAAGTACTTTTCACATTAACAAAGATGATACTACTACTCGACATTTTAGTACTTAAAACTAGATGAGGGCACCGTAGCTAGTAAAATTACCGTGTATAATAGATTTAACAACTGCCGTATCGCCAGACGGCGCAGGGTAGCGAAATATATTCGCAGTATATATTGATTTCCACCAACACACATCATGATCAGGCGCATCACCGACCACGAAGGTGAGCGAGCTGACCGTCCTGTTCACTATATGACATTAAAAAAGATAAATTGTGTCAAATACTAAAGGCATTCATCAGGTCATAGCAACAACTTCTTTTTTTACCTTCAGCAATCTGTTTTTATACGAGAGGTGAGAAAGCAATCATATCTGTAAAATATGTCTTGGTGAAACAAATTCGTGACTTATAAATCTTGTGCCCGACTTTTTGCACAAAGCGGGCGCGTAAAATATTTATATTTTATGAATGTGGCATCTGGTTACGAATTCTGATATATTTCAAAATGTAGGCTTTATTTTGCCTTGCTTTTGACCAATGAAGTGAACCTTGATTTATTTCTTTCGTGAATTTCATTTCTTTTTTTAAATAAAGATATATAATCTTGACACTTTGAAGGTCCCGAATTAAGTTATTAAACGATTCATTTTAGAATATCTTAATATTTTTTAAGCAACGTGATCCGGAGGTTGCGCTTCGAATCCCATTTTTTTTCGAACTGACTTGCTGTTAGCCGCAGATGGCCTATACAGCTTCACCGGGCAATTGGCGAGTGCAGATAGCTCTCGTTAGGATATCACAGGCGGAATCACCTGTCTGAAAAAAAAAACATTATTGCTTCGGAGGGTACGTACGATAAGCCGTCGTAGCGGCTACTATTTAAGGGGCACATTGAGCCAGCATGGTTGTTAAAATTTTATTCATCTCAATTCTCAGTTGATAATATAACACCATACCAAGTTGAACAAGGCTTTCCGCAACGTGGTACATAATTTCAGCGCATAAAAGCTCTCTCCGATGCACTTATTCCGGGTTTAAGAGCTCAACTAACAGGATGTAAACTTACGTAGGCTCTTCATTTGATAGATTAAGATGGCGGATAGCGTTTGTAATTGGAATACTCGATACATTATATAATCGCATTAAACCTGACGATGAGATGCGGTAGCTAATGCTGGTTTAGGTTTGTTTGATGTTTGCGTTGGTTTGATTTCACTATGAATTTGGTTTCTTGGGTATATTGTTATGTTTATAAGGAATAGGATATCTGCATAAATCAGGTCAACTCATTTAGATTTGGCTCAAAAAATACTCCTAGTAGAAATGAAGATGGGCTCAAAAAATTACTTTGAGTAATGTAGATAAATGAAGATGAATATAGTATGGTTGTGTATCACATAAACTGTGTAACCTTTTCATAAGGTTTGTTTATCCTTAAACTTTGTGTGAGCATAAATTTTAATATTTTTTCCCACTTTCTACTAATAATATATTATACTTTCGTCATTGTTATTTATAAACTGTCGTATTAATTAAGAAAATGGTCATTTTATAAGCAAAAGTAGGTCACTGATTTTAATGTAGGCTCATAAATAATTCGATAACGCACCCTCAACTTTTATAGTGGACAGTTCATTTTAATTATCTTTTGAATGACTCGAATGACATTTCCTAATTAGGTTGGCCTCGATTAAGTAATGATACGAGTTTGCCTAAACAATGTTGAAATTCAGGTAATCTGTTGCCATTTTTTTATCATAGTTGCAGCAAAATATATTAACGACCGAAGTTAACTGTGTTAGAAAATTCTTGGACTTGTAAAATTTGATGAGATCTTTGTGTAAGTAAATAGTATATTTCATTATGGCATTTGTCGTGCAAATTATATTGCTGAAACTACGTTCAGGTAATTGTGACTTTAAATGCGGCTATAATTCATTTATAAATCACCAACGCCTATTTTTTTAACAAATAGCAAGTGCTACAAGCAAACCTGAGTAGGCTTAACTGCTTTTGTGATAACGAAAATGTCTTTGTATTAAATGAATAACAAAGCTAATAATCTATTAATAGATAGTTGTGAATACAATCAGTAAACAATTAATTGAAAATACAATTTAATTGATACTGAAACAGATGCTAATGTTTCGAGTAGCGATTGTAGTAATTTATTTTTGCACAAAAGTGAATACCGTGTAAGTCGAAAGGTCGGGAAAGGGCGCACAACGAATGTCTAATTGATTTAATCACCTCGAAACTAATTCTGTTCGATAAGAATCTTTAGTATTTCAATTTGAAGTCAGACTCATTTAAGTCGTTCTTATTTTAACCAATTGTTTCATTATTTCAAAACCGATTTTGACGAGCCCAATAGTATTAGGAATTAAATTATATTAAGGCATCTTTAAGACATTGTTTGAATAGATAAAAGCCTTAATTGATTACACATATTGTTTGTAGAATAGGTTCGTTATAAAGTTTATTTTGGAGCGTAGGTGGCTCGTTGGCGTGGCCTTCCGATCTGGAGGGTTCAGGTTCTCCATTAACGTACTAATGTATCTTCGAATTTTCGAAAATAACATGTACGTTTATCCATCGCTCTTATAATGAAGGAACATCGTGATGAAACCGGTATATACTCGTACCTGTGAAGAGATTCAGAGATTGTGCATGAAGTCAGCAATTCAACTGGGCCCGCATGGCGTCGACGCCTACGCTTTACGGTAGCTCGTGCCCCTATTTGGGAAAATAAATAGAGTTGATCATGTCGAAAATTTAATATTCATGATTATTATATTTACTTCCAAAAGTACAATGATGCAACATTCTTCGAATCGTAAAGTATTTGATAGTTAACTAGCTTTTGCTGGCAGCTTCGTTGAGAAGTATTATTTTTCATCCCCCTGTTTTATCCCCTTAAGGGGGAAATCTAAATACATCTTTCTTAGTTTAACGGTCAAGATCGGGACGTCTATCAAAAAGACTTGTGCATCCACTTACGTGCAGTCCACATCAAAGGATTAATTTAGTTTTCCAGTTACAACCAATGATGTAAAAAGTATGGATTCGTGATATGCTCAAAAAACAATCGAAAAAGGTATTCAGAATGCAGTGACAGCACACATGCACATATTTCTAATTTCTAACACATTTATCTAAACAAAAGAGTACAAACTGTACTCTCTTCGGTTCGTTTGAGGCACGGATGGCGTATCTACCTTTATATATACAGAATACATTGGTTAGAACCGTGTTCGCAAAGTGCGAAACACCCAAGGCATTATACACTTGTTACAATGTTTTCTTTGTGTTCCAAGTTATGTGAATAGTACGCCATTTGTTTTGTGCTCCGCAAAATGTGTTCTTTCTCACGAGAATTCACTTTGGTGGTTTATTCTATGACAACATAAGTCTGTCTTGGTAGAACGTGCGCGTTTAGTTTTGATATTCGTTGGCTGATATCTTTCAAAAGTTCGAGCTTTCGAGGTTGTGGCCACAAAACCTTTTGTAACTATGGGTTGGATTTCAAATTTTGCGGTCCCGGTGCTTGAATTCTTTGTTGGCGACCTAGTTGTGTGGCTTTAGGTTGCCTGTTCGTTGCACTTTTGTATTCTGCTGCGCCGTCAGAAAAAAAATCAATTTTCATTTACGTAATTAGCCCTTTCGGGGTAGATATTTAGGTCATTTTTTGTTTGATTCTTGTATTCTTTTAATCACGGGATATTTATTATATTCCCTTTTTGAGTACTTCTTTCTCGCAATTTACATAAGTTATATACAGACACATTTGATCTTAGATGAAATAATAAACTAACTGGATGCACTATCAAGAAGAAATAGCAACCTAAAAATGTCCGAGCTGCTTGACACATATTATGCTTATGACATAAAATTAATCATTGAAATTTTGAGATAATCAAAAGCACGAGCATACTACAATGACACTATGACAAGTAGCGAGCATGTACTTATGAATGAAAATTTTGCCCGACGGACCGAGGAGCATAATTTTGCCGCGGACATTTTTTGAGTAAAAACTCACTGCATCTATTTAGTTGGTTCATCTTAGCATTTGTTACATAATTCTTTACCTTTAGATGATGTAAGATTAATTAGAGACTATACTCACTTAAACAACAGTAATTCCGTGTGAAATATACTTCAACCTCATTTATTTTGGTCAACACGATTCTTTAAACTTTTTCTTGGTACTGTTAGACGGAAAAGAAACGACCAACGCTACCCATCCCTAATCAATTGAAGAGTCATGTCACGTCATTAATATCTCTCTCTTGGCATTAGCATTGTACGCGGGAAACACTAAGATTTAATTTATGAATAAATGTTGTTTAAACTTAATGAATGATTTAATAGTACATACACAATTTAATATTATCCGGTCACCCATCCGTCGACTAGCCATTGTATAAGTTGCGTAACTTATCGTCAACTAAATGCACTTGTCTTTTGCCCGGTCCCTGATGCGATCTTTTTCTGAACAAAACTGCATTCGTATGTACCTTTTAAACTACCCGTTTTATCTCGTGCAATAATCTCACAAATGAGAAATTCAACTGAACCTACGACTGAATCATGTCTGGAATACAAATAAAAGAGAACATAGTAAAATATAATGTTGTGGACTGTATTTATTTTGTGGCTTAGCTATGCATTTATATTAGGTTGCTTACGTACGCGTAAAAGCCCTTGTCACATATATTCAGAGCATGAGTGGACTTTCGAGTACTCTTAAACGATCCAATTGAAGTAAAGTATGCTGGTTCAGCAATAATATGGCACTTTGGGCGGCATTTTTTTATTTGACTCAGTAGTCATGGAGTTGTTATAAACCGTAATTTGGAAACAGGAGGAATTGAACAGTTTTAAAATCGTAAAAAAATGGGAATTCTCAGTTTGAGATAATTCAAGTGAATTAGTAAAATAATACTTGGAAATTAATGCGGGGATATAATTTGGCGTATATGTAAATTTTATAGACCTGTCATTTATAAGGTTGGTCCGAATAAATGGAAATGTTTGAAGGCAAATCTTACTTTGTACTTTCAAAAGAATCCTAGTAGAAGAGACGTGCTCTGAGATGGAGCAAGTGTGTCCAGAAAAAGCCTTATTTAGTCATTGTAATTGTATTTTTTATTCATATTAGCTGGTTGTTTCATCATCATCAGCTCATTAAACGTCCCTACCGAGAGGCACGAGCCTACCCGTATAGGGTGATAAGGCCTTAGTCGTCCACGCGGGCCCAGTGCGGATTGGACGACTTCACATACAACCTTTGAATCTTTTCGCAGACGTGCGTGAAGGTTTCCTCACGATGTTTTTCTTCACCTTCCGAGCGTCGGATAACGTACACATGATTTCGAAAATTCGAAAACACATTGGTACGTAGCGGGATTTGAACCTCAGCCCTCTCGGTAGGAGGGCGACAGTCCACACCATTGAGCCACTGACGCTGATTGTTTGGTCCTATCTGATTCCATTCCGTATTCGCTTGTATATTTGTGTTCTTTTAACCCTCCCCAACTCAAACAACTCTTAACAATATAACAGTTGACTAAAATAACATTAAAGTAAGTAGCTCAAGTTATTGTGAAATCAGAAATATAAAAAATGAGATTGGAATCCAATACATCGTCAACGTAACTAGTCATGTATAAGGAATTATTCCAGCTTTTCATGCATACAGATCTAAATGTCCATTATGTTATACCTATTTCACGGAGTGCAGGGTTGCCAACCCCGAAAGGAAAGTCCTCGTACATAAGCAGCTAAAAATCTCGTTCTTTGACTTCCGAACCTCGTACATCTAAAAAAACGCTTTTATCATTAAAAATACTAAATATAATTAACATTTCCTTCTTCTTTTTCTTCCTCGGCGTGTGTTGGGCATACGCCTTTCCAACTTTCCTCCACTGGGAACGGTTGTACGTCACCCTTCTCCAAACTGGGCCCAGGATCTCCCTGACATCATCGGACCATCGGGCGGGTGGTTCTGTACTTCTGCTGGCTATCCGGGGTGTCCAATCCAGAACTCACTTACTCCATCGCTCGTCATATCTAAAATTTCCTAGCTCTTTACTAAAAAAAACGTCATTTTGTGATAGAGAGGACTAATGCGGATAACAAATTATTTTATCAATCGGTGTTTTCCCTGTTGATATAGCCACTACAGTCTGCAGATATTATTATCGCCTAAATGCAACCAATGGATTTCATTGTGTAAAAGTTCAAGTTGTGAGAGATGTCACTAGTTTTTAAAATGTAGCATGGTCATATTACGAAATCTCGTCCATAATTGTACGAGGTTGAGTGTGTCCTCGTGCCTCGTACGGAAGACTTCCAATTTCGTATTTGTACGAGGAACCTCGTACGTTTGGAAACCCTGACGGAGTGCTACGCGCTCATTCGACCGATCAACCTCGCGCGGTATGTATGAAATATCAATTTTCTGAACGAATAGTACATTAAACATAATATGAACGAGTATTTTCGGGTAGGTGAATTTTCTCTATTGAACTTTCATCGGATGTAAATACCATATGATTTGTTAGAGCGGAAAAATGGTCGCACAATTTTGTGGAAGCTTAAAAAATTATGCATTGAAACTGATTACATAAATGAGCTAACACAGTTCCCTTAGCACTAATTTGTCACACCTAGTGTGCCGATTGCCCGACTTCACGAACAACAATTGGATCTCTTCATATATATTATAAAACGTATATAAATCATGTAACGTAACATAAGCATATAGTACTATGTCCTATATTCCCGTCACCAGTCAGTTATTCAACTGGCCTGAGATAGGTATTTTTTTATGTAACGATATGTACAGGACGGTCAGGATGTTTGTAAGTGATACGCCTAACTCTAACAGAACAGCATTGATTGAGACCAACAATTGATAAACAGTTATCTCCATCAATGCCACACTGCGTCCGACAAGCAAGCCCGACGCAACGATTTAACATGTCAGGCTTTTTGAGCTATGTATAAATGAAGCTGAAATTCATAGCGTATCAATAGAGAGTCCTGCCCTTACAGTCCCCACATTTCAAAGCAATCAGTAAACCAAAAAATGCACCAACAAGTATACGAGCTCAAAAAAGAAAATGAACTGTCTTGGATTGGTTCCGTTTGCGATGAACGGATCCAAAGGGTAAAAAAATAAAATGAGTTCATATTATGTGTTACGTATTAAGACTTTAATACGCGAATAGCATATTGTAAACAAATGGCGACCAGTGGTGTAAATGGTTGAGACGTCGGCTCTTACACCAAGGGTTCCGGGCTCGATCCCCGCTCAGTACAAACATTTGTGTGCATGAACTGTTTGTATTGGTCTAGGCGTTTTATATGTATAATAATTTTTGTATTTACGAAAAATATATCAGTATATTAATCCGTTGTGTAATATCGATATTACAGGCTACATGCTTAGTTTAGGACGAGATGGCGCTGTGAGAATGTCTGCGAATATAAGAAAATTGTGGCTTAATTGTCGCCAAAAAAGTAAAACGTTTGTTTATCCGTTGTTTAGTATCCATATTTACAAGCTAATGCTTAGTTTGGGGCTACTCGTAGATGGTGAATGTGAGTAGATATTTATTTAATATTAATAGGTACAAGTTGCCCGAAAATGTTAATAAAGCTTAAGAAAACATTGTCTTTATCAAATGATCTCATCAAAATCGTAGCAGCAATACCGCTGAATTTATAAATTAGACACTCACTCAACAATAGCCTTTCCCGTTAACAGAGGCAATGAAAGTTATTATTGTTCACAATTCATGAGAATAATTAATTATACCAAAGCACTCTAGATATTCCATTGTTGGGTGAATCGGTTAAAACGTTCCGACTAGCCGAAATTCAAGATTTCAGACGCCTGTTTAGCACGCAATAATGGATCTTAAGCAAATTATTGACTGTATGTCCTTAACAGTTAAATAACAAGCAATTCCAATTCATGTATTGTGAGTTTAAAACAATGGTGAGTGGATATTTTAGATTTTCGACTGATTACGTCTCCAGTGTAAATTTCACCGTGAAATTATGAATGGATTCTGTTCAAAATACTGATTCAACTGAAAAGTATGATGTATCATTTAATAAAGATCACCAATACCGTATATAAATGACATTAATTAGGAAACTAAGTTTATAATTCTTATGATATGAGCGTTGGTGGCTTAATGGTGTGGATCATTGCTTTCCAATGTGGAGGATGCATGTGTAAATCCCGCCATGTCTTTTCGAATTTTCGGAATTATATGTACGTTTATCCGACGCTCTTATAGTGAAGGAAAACATCGTGAGGAAACCACTGCACGCCTGAAGAGATTCAAAGGTTGTACGTAAAGTCGACCAATCTACACTAGGCCCTCGTAGACAACTAAGGCCTATACACCTATACGGGTAGGCTTGTACCCCTCGGTGGGGACGTTGAATGAGCTGATGATGATGATATATAATGACGTGAGAAACTTTCATATATCATTTAGCTGTACAGTCTACTGCTGACTAGACTATTGCCTATCACACCGAAGAGCGTCTCTTCGCATCCGTGTCCAGTTATTGTAATAAACTAAAGTAATCCCAACAACTGTTATTTAATTAGTGCACAAAAAACTTAAAAGCATTTACCGCCATATTGCCCTGGAATTCGAAATACATTGCAATGTATTCCACATGAAATGTACATTTTCGTACTTGACTTTGACGTTGATTAATTGATTTGGTAGTGCATACTATAAATGTGTTACGTTTCAACACTGATTACTTGGAATAACCTGATATTCTAATCGTCTAATTGTACACTAATTTAGAATAATATATTCAACTATTGGGAAGTATCCAATCATTGAGGTCTAATTTCCGACAAATTCGAATACGTTGAAACCAGTATAGGTCATTTCATTGTATGTATTTGATATTCGTTTTGTTTATTTATAATATTTTGTAAAAGACTTTTTAAATTTTGTTTGTTACTTCTTTGTTTCTTGTTTTTTAAAGAACAATAAACATAACTTTTTGCAATAAGGAAAAGCTATTAAATAACTAAGTATTGCGTTATTTACTTGCACCAAATAAATGTTTTTACTTTGTCATCACCTAGCAGCATCATCATCACATCATCTTATTATGAGTCTCATCGCGGGGCACGAGCCTACCGTAAAGGGTGTATAGGCCTTGGTCGTGTGGATTAGCCGACTTCACGAGAGAGAGATTCAAAGGTAGACTATTGTCAACCTTTGAATCTCTTCGCAGCATGTTTTCCTTCACTGTAAGTGCGTCGGATAAATATACATATATTTCGAAAATTCGAAAAGATATTAGTACTGAGGATTTGAACCTGAACCGTCCAGATCGGAAGGCAACAGTCAACCATTGAGCCACCGACGCGTCTAAAAGTCATGCTTTGCATAATATCTCATGATGAATTAAATTGTCAACAATAAAAATAATTAAATATAGAAAATTGAGCTTCTTTTCAACTCACATTAAAAAATAAGGCATAACCCACCATTAAACATTTTCATTGCATCATTTCCTGTTTCACTCCAAACCGATCGGTTTCCAGTTGAATTCCTAGTGGAAATGATAAAATTAATCGTCCATCCAATACAATCTCTCTCTGATTGGTAATATGAATGCACTTATTAGTGGCGTATTGGAAAATCAGTATGTTACGATATATTTAATGCGGTTACATAGTTAATTTCAATGAAGCTTGATTCGTTTGGATTTACGCATGTACCTGTGAACGCTACAAATATTTGATCACATGACAGTGCTTTTTATTTATAATTGCATTTATTAATTAGATCAGGGTTAGGTAAGTCGGTACTTGTCGAGGGAGAAAACACTGCAGTGCTAGATATCGTCCCATGTAATAGTAATGTTTTGTAATTCTGTGTTTTGAGATGAGGGCACTGTAGCTAGTAAATTTACCAGGTATAAGAGATAGGTCTCAACAACAACTGGACAACAGATGCTAGGGCATCTGTTGTCTGGGGTGTGTGTGGGAATGCGGCATTGATGGAGAATAATAACTGTGTATCAGTTGATGGTCTCAATAAATGCCTCTCCGTAATGGTCAAGCGTATCATTTACAAACCACAGGTGAGCATCCTGACCGGCCTGTAAACTTTGTATCATAAAAAATGACAATTGGTTAAAATTAATACATTTCCTTAGAAAAGAATCAACAAATGTTGATGCTTTAGTATTAGTAAATATTCACTATACCAAAACTTTTTACTATTCATCTTGAATATCCTTCATATCGAAGTACTTATACATTGATGTATTGGCAGAAACACAGACATCCGAATATACAATTAGACTGGACAAGCCGCCAAGTTTATAGGCAGTCCCAGTGTCGCAATTTCTTTTCGGTTCTTACCTGTGAAAAGTTATTATATTTCTTGGTTAATTTCTTGATTCATTGCGATGATGGCATGTTACAATTGCACAGGATGGCATTTTGGAAAAAAAACGGTAATTTCTTCTAATATTCGTGTCTTGGCTCGTCTCACAGAGCGTAAACTGGCAGCCAGTGTATGCTGGTTGAGCTTACATTTGTCGCACTTTAAACGCGGCTTGCCCCATCTCCTTTATTGGGAAATCTGTGGGCAGAAACTTCTGCAAAGTTTTCGAATGAGACATAATAAGTCTAACGAACAAAAAATAATAACCACAATAATATTTCGAATTTGATAGTGTGAATTGTGATATCAGCCTCCATTTTTGTTAACATTACTAACTACGACTATCAATATAGCCAAAATGGCCGTGTTATTTGTATAGTGACTTCATGATTATTAATATGTTTATTACAAAATAACGAAAGACGACGACGGACGCGTTTTAATAACTTTATCATTAAAAAGATTAATGTTACCGGCGTTCATCATAATTATGTTAAGAGAAAATTATGACCAAACCTCACATTTACGAAGCTTCCATTCATATTTCCCTCACGTAATTTAATAAAAAGTTAATTTTTAATCATGGACCTTAATTACATGTTGCTCAAAAAGAGTGAAATGAAAATATGTTTCTGACATTTTTCGAAAACGGGCACAGGAAGGTTCAACCCTCAGCCTTTACCCTTTCTGTTCAACAGTCACTTAATTGCTAGAAAAGGGTACATTATACATTAAAAATAACATAATTGATTGAAAGACGTTTATGGAATATCGCACTTTTCCATTTATACATATAAATAAATTCGAATGTTTGTTTGTAATATTGAAATAATCATTTTTACTCCCTACGTGTAAATACATGGAGCGTATACCAAATTATCATTTTTTTAAATTTTTGTCTGTCTATCTTTCCATCCGTCTGTTTGATCCGGAAAATCACTGAAACGACTGGACCGTTTTTGACGGGACTTTGGTTGGCAGGTAGCTGATGTAATAAGAAAAAACTTAGGCTACTTTATTTAAGAAAAACCTTTATTTTTGGAAAATAAACAAATATTAAGCATAGATCAAGACACATGGGCTGCACGTTTTATGAAGCGATTTTAATAGTTAGCTGACACCCTGGATAAACGAGTTGGATAGTTTTTACTGCGGGAGTAGTAGAATAAATCTACTGCACGATTGAGTCAGCTGGATCGGAGCGATGATATATCTGCCACACAAAAAACTTTTAATGCTTAACTACCTCCTTGTGTACTAACATTTTTGATTTCTCATTAAAGTTTATAAAGACATGCATGACAATCATAAAGTTACAGTAATATTTTGTAAAAAATTTCACTAGACAAATGTTAAAGAAAAAGACTGTTTTTATATTTATTGAATTCAACACTTAAGTAATTTTTTTTTGTTTTCAGGTAAAATGTATAGCAGAAAACGGCAAAAGAAGCGAAAACCGAAAACCAGTGTTGTGCGATGGACGTGCCATTCGAAAATGTAACTTAACCTATTCACAATAAAATTCAAAATGGCGTTATCATTCAACCCAATGGGCAGACTTACGAACAGAGATTTGGCAGTTCTAGTGTTGTTTCTTTGCCGAACAATCGTATGTGACGGACAGTGTCCCAAGTATGCGGAGAAGCCTCTCGAAACGAGGGTGCAAGATGCTTCTATAGTATTCAGAGCGGTGGTGGTGCAGGCACACTATTTGGTAAGTAATAGAAAAGTTACCATACAACACGCATTATATTGAACGCAGTGGTAGTAAGTTCGTAAGAAAACTGCAGGCTGACAGATTATGCCTGCAGTTTTTTTACCAAACCGCGAAAATAGCAGGTTAACTAACGTTTAAGTTGCGTTACGCTCTGAAAAGACACATAATTCTTTGCCTCAGAGGGTGTTATCCCATTGAGTTAAATGGCAGTTCTGACACAAAACCACGTCTTATAAACACTAACAATCGAGTTGGTCTAAATTCATCAACACACAAAATACGCTACTTTACCTCATCATTCCGTGAATTTTGTCAATGTATCCAGTAACGTTATATTATATTAAAATTGACTTCTGTCTGAAAAGCAAAATGTCGATGGCCCAATAAGAAGTCTCGTTTCTTTACTTGATAAAAACTTATTAAATGCACAATCTCACTCAAAAAGTGTCGGCGGCAAAAAATCTGCCCATCGCGTTAGTTGGGCAGAATTGTCATTCATTACCATAGTAGTATGCCCCTTTAATGACGTGTTAAGGTCAAAATTTTAATGCATAATTTTGTGTCATAAATATAGCAATAAGTCAACAGGTCAAGCGGCTCGGAAGTTTTATGATTCATATTTCTTTGTGATTTTGCATAAACTAGTTTGTGAATTGTCTGTTTCTTCATTAATGTTGTTTAAGTCCAACACGATTCGACTATTTAATATAGTTTATAGACTAGATACGCCCATAACGCTACATGCTAATTAAAACAGTTGAACGAAACTGTTTACCGAAACCCGATATGATTATAAGGTAAAGGTTTTAATATTTCACGTGAGGTTGATCGAATTTATGAAAATATAGGGTTTGGTAGCCGACTCGCTCGCTTCCCACGATATGGCGATGTTCTCACTTAACCTGAAATTTGTGCTAAGTAAATGTTAGGCGCTTTTATATTTGTTTCGTTTTTCGCCACACGTGGGTGCCGTAAAAGCTCTTGAGGATATTGTATTACGGATACTTTGCAAAATTTACCTATTTATTTATGACGTAATAATTTATACGCGAAGAGTTACAAAGAAATATATACTCACATAAAAAATATTGACTGCCAAAATATGTTTCGATTTTCGAATATCAGTGGATATTTATTTATTATATTTATAATTGGATCGTAACTTCCAGGCGGGCCCAATGTGGATTGGTGGGTATTAATGTACGGTATGGAGCGAGCTATGCTTGGAGTCTCTCTTGGGGATAAGATCAGAAATGATTTAATCCGCAAGAGAACTAAAGTTACCGACATAGCCCGCCGGATCAGCAAGTTGAAGTGGCAGTGGGCTGGTCACGTATGTCGTAGAACCGATGGCCGTTGGAGCAGACGAGTTCTGGAGTGGAGACCGCGTCTTGGCAAGCGTAGCGTAGGACGCCCTCCGGCCCGATGGACCGACGACTTGCGGAAGGTCGCTGGTGGGAGCTGGATGAGAAAAGCGGAGGAACGGGATATCTGGCGCAAAATGGGGGAGACCTATGTCCAGCAGTGGACTGCGATAGGTTGAAGAGAGAGAGAAGGTTCAGTTACCGAAAGTTGCGTATTTAACGGCTTTTCGAAGCACGGAGGCACTCAACAAATTCTGATACGCAACTTCCGGTAACAGAAAAAGTGTGGGAGGGAATTCATTTAAACGCAATAAAAATCAGTACCTTTGACCCTTTTTAAAAAGTTTGAAGTTATTTATCAAAATATATAGATTCTTAGACAAACATAGAGTTTTGGGCTTCAGCTGTTATAAAATGTACCCCGAAATTCTGATTGCGGAATCCAATCTGAAGCCGCACTAATACCAACACATTGGAAATAAATTTGTACGGTGCCGAGCGATGAAATTTGCATTTAATTAAGTTCGCGAATTGAGTTTGTTTTAATTTTCCATGTATAATTTCAACGGTGTAATTTGTGAGGTGTACTCACTATGTATCTCTATCGAGTAGATATATTAGATCATCAGCCTATAACGTCCACCTGGAGGGCACAGGCCTTTCCGCACTGCAATAGGGAGATTAGTGCGGGTCGAATGTGGATTGGTCAGAGTAAATGAATACAATTAAGACTGTACCGGGACCGACGACTTAACCTATCAACGTACCCTACTAAGTACAAAATCACCTTACTTTTAAGAGATACTCAGTTAGATAGATCAACATTTTATTGTTCACAATTACATAAATGGTACACAAACACAGAAAATTCTAACATTCAGCTTGCAATTGTCTTAGCAAACTGGGGACAATCGTACGAAGACACTTTTATTATACTGTTTACTATTTACCTATATTGATTTGTATACCACGGGGAGACCCGGGGAGTCCGAACCCCTGGATCAGGCAGCAATCTAAACTCTTAAGAATAATGATGAGTAAATTAGAAATACCGTAGGATATTAATAATTACCTAATGTATATACAATCCCTGGGACTTGTATTTAATGCTCACGTAAAGTATGAAATGGACAATGATATTCATAATATTTCATACATTGCCTGGATTGCTCGGACCTGGACTCAGGTATTATATAGATTACCTAGGTATTGTATACAATACCTGAATTATACAGATTGCCGGTAACATATAAGTAAGGTTTCCACGGTACATTTTTGAACGTTTTTTCATCCATGAACCACAACCAGCAATGTCTCAGTGAAAGACATTAGTTTTGCTACAGATCTGTGGAGAGATTAAGGTTTCACAAACCACGTGGGATTTAAAAGATTTCGTGTGTGTTTCCCACCTATTGCAGTTCACTGCTGGACATAGGGATCTTTAGTTTTATCCCAATAGCCCGATCTTCTGTCCTCCGCCCTCCTTATCCAGCCTTCACCAAATCTGTGTAACAAATCCTCGGTCCATTGGCCCAGAGGATTCCTGCACAACGCTTGTCAAGACGCGTTCGCCATTCTGGAACTCATATGCTGCAACGGCCGGCGGAGGTCTGATCACAGCTATAAGTTCGCGTAAGCCAAAATCATTACTTTTTTGGGTAGAAGAAATAGTCTAGATTGATGAACCCATATGGTTGATTTATTCGTCTAATGAAACATCAAAGTGATGCAACATTCAACTGATTCGGAACGGAATCACGAAAACAACTTTTTAATTGAGTTTTGAAATACTATACAACTATATGAAAAAAAAATTCTTGACATGAGTACAGTAGTAAATACTGCGTTTTTAGTTTCACGTGGAAAAGTACTTTAAAAAGGTTTGTTTATCTTTAAATTAAAAATATATTCCACAGCAAAGTTGTGGTCTGCATTGAAAGCGTGCCTTATCAAGGCATTCCTTATCAAAGTCAAGTCTTGTACAATGCGCTTTAAGCTCGGGCTAAAATGGTGGTCACGTTATTTCAACCAGCATTTAAAAAGCTAACTTTTAAACATATTTTGTATACTTAGTTTTGTATCGTAGTTACTGCATGCTGTTTTTGTAAGGATTACTTATAAGTTTCAATAGCTTTTATATATTTAATAATGTTTGTTTAGTTAAACATACTTTTAATATATTTGAAGAAAAATCAATGTTGCAATGTACCTTGTTGTATTATTTTACTTCTCAATGAAAACTACGTAACATACGTATTTAATTTATTTAATTTAATTATGAATACAGTGCACATGCTACTAGTATTACAACTGGTAATTGTTCCTATAAATATATTATTTATATATAAATTGTGTTGTAACTTTGTTTTGGGCACCAATATTATAATAATAAAATAAATATGATTGTACCTTTGGTGTAATGTACCATAATTAATCCGGCAAGAAACTGTATTTACTCTTTAGAAACATAGTTTAATCAATTACAGATAGCCTTGATACTCGCACTACAGGGCACAGATATAGCATCTCTAAGAAGAGATTAAGTCGTTACCCTCTATGCAGTATTAATGCGGATCGGTGAGTATTAACGACTAACATCCAAATATGATATGATGGACCGATGACCCGATTAAGGTAAAGGGTTATTCAAACTGCTATATCCTAATCAAACTGAAAAAAAAACACTATTCAGTTTCAGCGTAGAATTCGAAC
The DNA here is from genome assembly GCA_019425675.1 of Leucinodes orbonalis. Classification (NCBI taxonomy): domain Eukaryota; kingdom Metazoa; phylum Arthropoda; class Insecta; order Lepidoptera; family Crambidae; genus Leucinodes; species Leucinodes orbonalis. Next base: position 112,879 of record PQWD01007809.1, on the reverse strand, counting down.
CGACAACCCCCAGATCATGCAGTGACCTAATATCAATGCTCAAACCATTAGACAACGAAGGCATCTTATTTATTCTTGAAATTATATCTTATTTTAATTATGAGATAGTCATGTTATCGAACTGGTCAGCTCGACCGAAGTTAACAACGGAGGTATAAAAAACCCTTTTCGCTGGATTGATTTGTCTTTTGCCCCGTCTTTTTAGGTTGGCAATGCATTCAACTTTTTCAAATTTTAAGTAAATTTGGGCAAGTGACAATCAATTAAACCTATTCATTAATTCACACGTCAAATAATTATTTAGTTTTTTTTTATGAAATAATTTGTTTAGTTATAATCTGTATAATTTATAGCACTGTTAATCAAACAGTGCTGTAAATTATACAGATCTAAATAATTAATATTAATACATTTATCTAAACAAAATTCAAATTAAACCTTGTAAATTGAGAAGCTATTTAAATATTGGCCAATCGCCCGAAGCTATCAACGGGCAATCTGTATTGTGTGTGCCACATAATACTGACTTGAACTTTACGTTTCATCTTATAAAGGAACCTCTGTGAGCTCCGTTCAATTAGGCATGAACTTTGCTTGTTTTCTTTAGAATTACTTTTCCATCGTGCTTAATTCGTCTACCTTTGTGCATGCTTTGAAAATAATTCAGTGTTTAGAGACGCAGTGAAGTGGAAATAAGGATAAATACTTGGAATGTTCAGATGTTTCCACCGATAGCACGGTTTCGTAACTTTGGTAAAGAGAATCAAAAACAACAAAAACAACTTCTTTTGAAACATATTAGTTTAATAAATATTTCTTTGGCATTCAAATAAATAATGAAAATATAATATAATTATACCACCAGACAGAGATCTGGGCAACTTTTTACGTTTTGTAGGATTGTTTGTAGATTTTTTTTTACAATGATTTATTTGCAAGACTTGAGTTTATGGTTACTAATAATTTTAATTTTCTTTAACTGCCTATATTATTTTAATCTATCAAATAATAGCACATTATTTTTATGATATAGGTAGGTATTTTTATATTTAACAACACCTTACTGATACGGCAGTACCTCTTACTCAGCAGATAGGTGAGCTTGGATTTGGTCTCAATTTATAAATGACAGAGACCCCTTTTATTAATTTGTGTGCTATTATAAAAGATTACAGTTAATCAATGTGGACGTGTGCATGTGGACTTTTTACAAATGAAATTTGAAGTCTTCTAATAGAAAAATCTTAAATCTTTTGATTTCCTTACACCATCTTGGTTTTAATGAAATTGCTGGTTAAAATAGGAAAGAAAAAACAGCACTCAAATTTAGATGTAAAACATCATGATTGTTAAATAGCCAAGTAAAGCCTATTTAAATATTTATTTATTTTAATAAAAATACTCGAACATAATTATAACTTGCTTTAATTTTGTACTTCAATAGTCAACAAAACATGAAAAATGTGCAAAGCTTTTCAAAGTGATTTAATAAGAAAGCTAAATATTGCAAAGAAAAAATAACTCCTGCCCTGATTAAGTTACCACCACCCCACGTCGCTGTCAGTTCGCCGCCACCGAAATACTTACTTATTTATACGCAAGAACGGAGTTTCGTGTACTATGCCTTTGCGTCTAACATCAAATATGTAGTGCGGAAAAAATCTGACAGGAATCATCCTTAAAAACAGCGAACACCGCGATTCTCTCGCGTATAATAACATATGTGCAAATAATTGCAGCTGGCACAATAACGGCTTCAATGAAATCCAGTCTCAATTCTTTTGGCACAAGATTTATTTTTGTTTGTACCATAATCTGGGAATATGTTTTCCAGAGGTCTGTTTATATGTGTCTTCGTGTGTAATACGAGGGGTTACGGAAGAAATATTAACGTTGCCTCTTGTCTTATGTAGGGAATTTCTTGTGCGAGTAATGGTTACTATTGTGCCTATGTGGCTATGGAAAATTCATGCTTCATTGTTCTTTGGCGAGAAATGGGTGATTTGTCTTTCTTCATACATAGTGACAGTAAAAGATGAGGTTTCTCAGGTGGTTACTTTAATAATCTATTTACAAGGAGGTAGACTCGGTACTGAGTCGTCTAGGTAGGTACCACTGCAGTGCCAGATATCGTCCCGTAAATATCCAGTGTTTCGCACTTCTGTGATTTAGGATAAGGGTATCTGTAGCTAGCAAAATTACCGGGTAAGATGACCTAACATGTGTTGTCTCGGGTGTCAGGCGCAGTGCGGCGTTGAAAGATAATAATAACTGTTCATCAGTTGTTGGTCTCAATCAATGACGCTCTGTCATGGTCAAGCGTATGACTTACCAGGTGAGCTTCCTTACCGTACTTTAAAAAATATACTACTTTCGGGTTCAAACGTAGGCGTACTCTTGTATTCAACGTAGGTCTCTAATGGTCGCTCATTGGATGAGTAAGCGAAAATTGTATCTTAAATCCTTCCGTGCTTCGGAATTCACGTTCATGAGGTGTTTATTCTGACTGCTACTTTAGGATGGTAAGTTAACAAATACCAATTCACATTTAACCGCGATTGGGGATATTTAAATTATATCAATAGATTTGTTTAAAACCCGCTGATATTATTCAAGTATTTTATTTGGTTGTTAACCCAGGTAATTCTAAGAATCTGATAAATCTTAAACTAAAGGTATATGTTGTTTAATATTAAACCAAAAAACAAACAAAAAACTTTATTCAAATTAATCTGTTACAGATACATTTACAGCGTAGCGTAGGACGCCCTCCGGCCCGATGGACCGACGACTTGCGGAAGGTCGCTGGTGGGAGCTGGATGAGAAAAGCGGAGGACCGGGATATCTGGCGCAAAATGGGGGAGACCTATGTCCAGCAGTGGACTGCGATAGGTTGAAGAGAGAGAGAGAGAGATACATTTGAATTATCAATTGTTATTATTTATTATATATTTTAATGACTCTACCATTTGATATTCAAATTAGTTTTGGAATCATTAACATACTATAAACTGAACATATTGAAGCTCTATTTCATACTCATGTTGATACTTTAAAAATTCTTATAATTCTATCTAGTTTTTAATTATTTGCTGACGTATTTCGTTTGTTTGTTCATTACTACGAACTACTACGCTGTACAACGCTGTTTGTTCTACTGTACAAATTATTACAATAAAATCTATCTCAAAGTGGTATAAATAATATTACTGTTTTATCATTTGCCCCTGAGTGCAATTAATGTAAATCAATTAAATCAAATTATGTGGAAATTCTTGTATTTGGAATTATGAATAGCCTTAGGACGTAAATATTTGAAACCGCTAATTACAGATATAGGTACTGTCGATAAATGTATCACACCCATTATCGTCATTTCAATGAATTATAATATCAATAAAATTATTATTAAACGATTTATCAATTTGAGCTCAGTTGAGGGTGAGAAAATATCATATTTCTTTTTATAAAAAACAAAGCTTACCAACTATAAGTATCAATTCAATATTAAAAACAGTTAACTACGAGGTAGGCTCGGTACTGAGCAGTGCCATATATCGTCCCGTGAAACAGGACTATGTGTACTATTGTGTTTCGGAATGAGAGCACTATAGATAGTAAAATTACCGGGTATAAGATACCTTACATATGCTGTCTCAGGTGATGGACGCAATGCGGTATTGATGGAGAATATTGACTGTATAACCCATAGAGGGTTGTTGGTCTCCTTCAATTCTTCAATGCCGCTCTGTCAGGTGTTATTACTTACCATCAGGTGAGCGTCCTGACGGTCCTGTACACTTTGTAACATAAAAAAGTTTATTAACAACCTACGTATTAACAATCACAAAACAAGAAAGACATTTAATTGGGTAAACATACTTATAATTAAATAAATATCCACTGATATTCACACAGCGCCATCTAGCCCCAAGTTAAGCGTGAAGCCTGTATGGGTACTAAACAACGGATAAACATACTTATATACGTTTTTTTTTTGTAAATACATACATATAACACATAGAAAACACCCAGACCATTACAAACAGACATGTTCATGCACCCAAATGTTTGTACTGCCCGGGGATCGAACCTGGAACCTTTGGTGTTGCAGTTAACCTCTGGGTCGTTAATAATTATTAATATTTGACAATGTGTCAATTATTAATAATCAGGCTGTTCTTACACGTGTGTACGCGATGCACGGCTTTATATAAGTATATTTTATATCAGAGACGTAGATTCTCAAAGGCTTCAGCCTGAAGGCTGTAGGAATTTGTTTATTTAGAGCCAGGGAACTTCAATTCATACTTTTTCAGATAGGAAAGCTGAGTGCGCTTAACGCGATGGGATATATTTATGGTCAGTAGTAGTTTGCGATGTAAAAAATATTTACATATCATTATAGAAACACTGTTTGAAAAGATGGTGGTAACTTCTCTGATCAATAAAACCTTTAACAAGCTAAATTTTGTAACGATTGACTTTCATTCATGTCATAATTTAAACTTTATTACAACATAATAATTAATATACAAAGGCAAACGTAATTTCAAGTGGCATCCTCTAGCAGCTAACCTTTGGGCATGCAGAAAGTGATACAATGGTAACAAAAAAAACTAAACAATTCAACATAAATATTACATATATTATAAATAAACGAATACATACATGCATAACAAATAAGCTACAGCACAATAAAAACATGACTTTCTGGTTTAACAAATGTTTTTGAAGTTCTATATAATACCATCGAGTGAGTTCATAATTTATGAAGACATCAATAATCGAAAGTGTTTAATTCGTACCAACGTTTCATAAATTAACATTTGCTCCACGTATATAGTTCATTCACCTTTCCTTCAAAGGCTCATTTATTCAATTACGTTTGAACGTTTTCGTAAATGTTTATTTTACCAGTATAAAGCACGAAACCTCGCATTGCGCGAAGTGTAGGTAGGCTACTCAGTGGGTGAACAAACCTTTTGATAGATGGTATCTTTGAGAAGGTGCAGGTAGCTGCTAGTGGGTGGAATTTAAAGCTATTATTTTTGACGACCCATTTGGTATATATAATGGTTGAGACGTCAGACACTACACCAAGGGTTTCGGGTTCGATCCCCGGGTACCAAATTTTTTCTGCATGAACATTGAACATGTCTATTTGTATTGATTTGGGTGTATCTATGGATAATATGTAGATATTAAACATAGAAACACCCAGGTAAGGAGCGTCGGCTCATGGGTGTGGACTGTTGCCTTCCGGCTGCAGGTTCAAAAGCCGCCACGTACCAATGTATTTTCGAAGTTATAATATGTACGAGTACGTCCGCCGTTCTTACGGTGAAGGAAAACCGGCGCACGCCTACGAAGAAATTCAAAAGTTGTGCATGAAGTCGCCAATCCGCACTGGGCCAGCGTGGACGACTAAGGAAGACCTAAACACCCTATACAGGTAGGCTCGTGCCCCTCGGTTCTTAAGAACCAATATTACAGGCCTAATGCTTAGTTTGGGGCTAAATAGCACTGTGTGTTTGTCAGTGGATATTTTCATTGTACTTCGGGGTTAGCTGTAGATATTACCCCGGCTTCGAATAAACCATTTCATGAAGTAAATATAAGTATTTATGGCCACACTATTTTAAAAACTATACTATGAACAGTCGAGATTGCGAGATTTAAAAAGGATTTTACATGATTTTGGTGTAAATTTTAAAACCCACCTTACTCCTGAATTCCAGTCATATGGTATCCACGCGGACACTTGTTATCAGCTCGGCTGCTTAGCCTGGAATTAAATCCCGCAAACAATATATTTTCTATCGTATTTTCGGCTTAACATTCGAAGAGTTATTTGGCTACAAAACCCGGAAAACAAGTGTTTGTAACTTCGTGTTTGACTAAGTACCTTATTTCAATATCACTAAAACTGAATTTAGACAGACTTCTAAATAAATTTATGGAACACGTTCCTGGTACGGACTAATATGCATTTTGTTACCATAATCAGTTTCGCATGGTGGAAATAATGAAGATAATGGTGAACCTATAAAATTATACGATCAGTCATAAGGTGCCCTGTGTTAAGATAATCGATATCGACGATCGATATAGCCTTAGGGGTTATTCTCTGCTTATGAAACGTTTTCTTATATACTATTACAATGTCATTGTAATAGTTATGCATTCAAGCGCGTAAGCGAAGTTAGTTTAACTTAAAGCACTTTATATCTTTTGCAATGAATGTTTGTCGAAAATCATAAAAAAATATATTTAGAAAAAGTATTTCGTTAGTCCTTTTTCTCAATATATTTTTTATGATTTTCGACAGGCAGTCGAATAATGACAAATGAGGTTAAAACTAATAATAATTAACAGGTAAGAGCGCGTTCCACAATAGAATAGGGCAACAGCCTTCAAATACTGCATATCATAAGGAGATTGAGCTGTAGAAAGACCTTTTTTGTTTTTCTTTTCTGTGAAATACAAACCGGCTCCAAGAGCACCGACCCAGAATCCGCTCCTTGGCCCATTTCGGTGACATACCGTACTTCTTAACTTGCATTCGGTTCCAATACTTCATATGCATTCCACAGCTGAGTTACATAGTTCTCTACAATACATATATTCGTAGCACACTACGAATAGCTGTTATCGGTTAATATCAAATTATTTATCGCATTGTATTTAAAGTGATGACCACTTTTTGATATTAAATTTATTAATAATAGCCTAAAACCTATTCTAGGTTACCTACTATCAACATACCAAGTTTCAATAAAATCCGTTCAGCCGTTTAGGCGTGAAAGCGTAACAAACAGACAGACAGACAGAGATACTTTCACATTTACAATATTAGTATGGATTATTCATATATTGACCGAATTGATTTTATGACGCGCATAAAATTGTTCATATTGTTAGAAAAACTATCTTATTGTCCTTTATAACAAACTATAATAATTTTTTAACCTGCCCTAACATTTAAACATAATTGACTATCTGTGAGTGTTTAATACATTATTTAATCTGTGGTATTAACAGGCAAATTCAATTAAAAATTTAGGCATACTTCAATTATAAAACATTATATGCCAACACTGAACTAATTGCGCACTCAGTTTAGATAACACGCAATTGATACATGATAAATGAGTGTACAACCAAATATAAATTTTAATTGATAACTCATTATTACTAGGTAGCAGAATAGGTCATCAAGGTAGGTATTGCCGCAGCGCCAGATAACGTCCCGTGAAATAGCAGTGTTTTGCACATCTGTGTTTCGGGATGATGGCACTGTAGGTAGTAAAATTACCGGGTATAAGAAACCTCACATCTGTCTCAGGTGTCCGGCGCTCATGAAGTTGTTGGTATCCATCAAAGCTGCTTTGTCATTGTCAGGCATATCACTTAGCATCATGTGAGCGTCTTAAATGTTCTGTACAGTTAGTAACATACAAAAAAACCTTCAGGTTCTAAACTGTCTGCGACTATTTGTGTTAGGAATACGCCAGAATAGATTCTGCTTTTTTTGGAATGACTTATACCTGTTGGTCGCAGATCACCGGACAATTGGCGAGCGCGGATGGCTCTCAGTCTTAAAAAAATATGCAACGAGTATAAGGGTGATCCAGAATGGGACATGAACCTCGGCTTAGGGCGTTGTAGGGGGTGATTTTGCATGAGAGAGACATGTTTCTGCACGAATGGGCCTGCTTGGCCGGATTGGTCTCATAAAAACAACATGAAAATAATTTTTGGCGTTGTGTTTCAACGAGTGATCATGTTAACCGGAGGCCTGAAATTCCTCCATATAAAGATAATACCATAGATGAAAAAATAATTATGTCACGTGAGACAAAACATATAAGACCGAAACACAGCACAAAAACCATTTACTCCAGTACCTGATGAGAGATGAGAAGAATAAATTACTATGAAAAGTACTATTGAGAGACAAAAAAGATAGAATCAGCACATTTAAAAATTAGTTTACCTTACCAACCACCTAAATAATAAAAAAAATATCAGGTAAACCGTCTGCTCGTTCACCTTCATATAAATCTTTACTAATATATAAAGCCTGAAAGTGAGTTTGTTTGTTTGTATGTTTGAACGCGTTAATCTCAGGAAATGCTGGTTCAATTTGAATCAATCTTTCAGTGTTAGATAGCTTATTTATCGAGAGAGGCTACAGGCTATATAACATCACGCTATAAGGAATAGAAGCGGAGAAGCAATGCAGAATGTTTCAAAATCGGGGGGACTTTTTCATACATGGAGCTTCCGCTGCGTACACTGCGTAAACGGTTAGCTTCGCTAATGTTATGTACAATAGAATTGTTCCTCTTTTAAAGGTCTAAAAAAAAGTCCGCGAGAGCATATGTCTATCTTTTAAGGTTAGAGCTTTCCTATAACATATTTTTTGCTATAATACATCATTTGCGAAGGTGTTTTCATAAAAATGATAATGATCCTTATCCAAATAAATACTGTATTTATCACAAGTTTTTCATTTTAAACAAAATTGCCCTGTACATCATTTAACTTAATCTCTTATGAGATATCGCAGTTTTAACTCACCTATATAAACGAAGTAGCGGGTTAAAGAAAGAGTTACGCCAAAGTAACTATTCCACGCGGACGAAGTCGCACGCAAAGACTAGTATTAATTAATTTCTTTCTGCTATTACACAGACAGAAATGTCATAATGTTACAACATATTGTATGCAGTAAGCCTCTCAGTTCACAGTAGCTTGCCACGATGCTCAGCTACTTGTTTCGTCGGACAAGTTTTCATACGTGTTACGTGAGCAAAATTGAGCCTTCCCTATACGGGAGCAGAATATGAATTTGTGACCGGTATATGTACAAACTTATAGTTTAAATTCCCCGCTCTGACTAAATATAAGCTGGACGATAAATTTTATGTTCTTTATAGTTTTGTTAGATAGAGCGTCGGTGGCTCAATGGTGTGGACTGTCGCCTTCCTACTGAGGTTCAAATCCCGACACGTACCAATGTGTTTTCGAAATTTCGAAAATATATGTACGTTATCCGACGCTCTTACGGGTGAAGGAAAACATCGTGAGGAAACCTTCATGCACACCTGCGAAGAGATTCGAAGATTGTGTGTGAAGTCGTCCAACCCGCACTGGGCCCGCGTGGACGACTAAGGCCTAATCACCCTATACGGGTAGGCTCGTGCCCCTCGGTGGGCACGTTTAATGAGCTGATGATGATGATGATGATAGTTTTGTTCCAGTTATAAATAAATATCCACTGACATTCACACATCGCCATCTAGCCCGAAGTTAAGCATGAAGCCTGTATTATGGGTACTAAACTACGGATAAACATACTTATATACATTTCATTTGTTAAAACATACATTTTATACATAGAAAACACCCAGACCATTACAAACATGCACACAAATGTTTGTATTGCCCAGAGTTCGAACCCGGGACCCTAGGTGTTGCAGCCGACGTCTCAACCGCAACACCAAATGGGTCGTCAAGTTATAAATAGAATAGTAAATTGTGTTCATTTTATTTAGTTACTAATTATTTGTATCCTGGCAACCGAATATGTCTAAATAATTATATTCCATAACAAATATTAACTTACAAACTTTTACCCCAAACCCAATAGAATATTAAGGCAAAATTAATATGTAACTGAATATTAAGCAATTTAATAGAAATCACTTGAACTGTATTAAATATTGATAACAAGTTTTAAGTTCATGTTATTTCTGCCAGACGATCGACTTCTAACGTCTGATGATATAAAAGTGATGATATAATAATAGTGGAATAGTGTATACTGTGCTTCAGCTTTTATCTTAACTTGGGAGTCACTCACCAGGCGCATTAGCCAATAGTAGTGTTATAAGTTTCGGCTAAAAAGCTATGTAAGCTTAGATAAATAATCAACTAACTAACACAATCACAAAGAAACGTCAATCAAAAAATGACGAAGCAGCACTACACATACTTTTATTTTTATATCTATACCATAAAATTATTCATTGAAATTTTAACCTTATCGCGTCACTGAAAGGGTACAAAATAAAAAAAACACGATACTATGTCATTATAACAAGGGAAACTGATTGAAAATTCTGACGTGATAGGCAGAGTTTTACTGTAAACACTTTTTGAGTGAGATTGTGTGTAGGTTATTGTTAATATTGAGTACATAGTTATTTTACTTTAACTGGAGGAAACTTAACTGGAGGAGGCTTAAAACGCCAAGGATTGGTGTGTGTCGTTGGTCCGATGAATCTTGACCAGACCATATTGTAGAGTAGTTGTATAAACTTTTCAAGGATAGAGTGCCATTGATTTGTCGAAAAACAACACATGCTTTTCTGTCAATTTTAAATAGTGGGTAAATAGATAAAGTCAGCATACACGGCCTGGGTTGAAGTTGGATCTTCGGGAAAAAGAGAAAAAATAGAAGATCAGTTTATATTCAAGATAATTTTGATGACATTGTTTAAAAGAACTCGCTGTTAATGGGTTCTAAATGTTAGCGTGCTACGAAATGTTTCTGGCTTTTTCAACTGTTTAAAGTAATTTTCACGACTAGGAAGAAAACTAAGGATTCCTCAATAAAATTAAATTTAAAAATTTATGAATCCCAAACCACTGAGCATAGTAGTATTATCTTAAAGGTTTAGCGACTTGTGAGTAGGTAAGTAGTTATTTTTGCGTTAAGATTAAACAGGCGTAGAGTCGCAAGTCTCTCGGTTCCTCATTTTTGAATCCTCATTAATTATTCGCACTGCAAAACGGTGGATCTCACTGCCAGAGTTTGTGTTTCCCGAAAAGTATAATTTAGGGATCTTTAAGTTAATAGTGAATAGGTTCTTATCTAGATAAGCGTTCTCCATCCTAGGCGCATCGTCTGTGCTTAACATCAGGCAAGGTGGTGTCAAACGTTTTTGCGAGACTATCGCCTAAGCTGGTGACAACAGCAGCATCGCTGGGTCGTCTTCTTCCGAACATAGGTGGTCCAAAATTACTTGTAGAAAACTTTTTGTTGAGTAGTTAAAGCATAGCGTTATACGGTGCGCCCGTATGGGTTGATGCTCTGACTGTGGCAAATGTATCCAAACTTCGGGTAGCGCAAAGGGTCATAACAGTCAGAGCAATACGTGGATATCGTACTATCTCCCACGAAGCAGCGTGTGTTCTGGCTGGAATGCACCTTGGGAATTGAGGCTGAAATCGCAGCAGAGGTCTATGAGAGGCGCAAGACGCGCTTAGCGAAGGCACCCGTCCTGTGCCGCAAGAAATTGCAAACTGGAGGGAGAATGCACAAAAGGCTGCTCTGGTAAAGTGGGCATGCAGGCTAGAAACAGTTGCCGGTCACTACACTATTATGGGAGTGGTCCTGTTTTGAAACAATGGGTTCACAGGAATTTTGGAGTGTTGTCGTATCGCCTGACTCAGATCCTATCTGGACATGGATGTTTCGGCAGATATCTTTATAAAGGTAGCCAGACGAGAAGAAGACCCAAGTGTCACGATGTGGAAATGCTGAAGACACGGCAGCTCATACACTAGAAGCATGTCCTGCCTGTCGGAACAACGAATGTTCTAGTGCAGTTATTGGAAATAACCTCACGCTACCGGCTGTCATAAAAGCTATGGCACCAATAAGAGGAACTGAAGGCTGTTGCCTCCTTCTGCGAGCAAGTTATGCTGCGAAAGGAGGAGGCGGAACGTGCAAGAGAGAACGAACCCGCTTGCTAGTGCAAGCAGACGACGGAGGATAGGCGGAGGAGCGCAATGGCATCAGTTGCGCCGCCCTAGCGAGAGCTGTGGATTTCGGACTAAGGGGCGTCCGCTATCACCACCACTCAACCCTTGTGAAATAGGGATGGTCCATGGGTTTATGGACTTCCCCACCCAACTGAAGGTAATTCCCTCCAAATAAGGTAAGGTGGTTCCGTGTCAACCGCGCGGACATCGTCAACTGACCTGGACGGTTGATTGCGCTCAGCGCGTACCCACAGTCGCGCTAAGACGGGCGCATAGAAGGGGAGTTTTAGTCGGTAGGATCCGACATAATGCGCCGTCTCTCCCCAGAGTGGCCAGTATCCAATGTAGGATTCCTCTAAAAAAAAAAAAAAAAAAAAAATGATCTTCATATTTTAAGTGGTTCAGCCTACAATATCTTACACAATTTGGGAGTAAGAGTACTAAATAATATTCACTATCAGCTGTTCCCTTTGACTTTTACATCCATTACCTCCGGATCAAACAGTCAATAAACTCAAATACAAAACTATATTCAATTAAGTCGTTACAAGACAATTGAATAATCAAATATAAAAAGAAGATAAAAACTAGTTTGAATCCACCACCGCATCGAAAAGATACATTATACAGAGAACTCCAACAAGACACTCAACAGTTACTCTTTTGAATTGCCAATGATTTTAAATATACTTCAACTTTTAACTCCACAGTTTGTCTTTAAAGTAATCTACTTTCTAATAGCCTTTCCTTAAAAGATATTTATTCTTTGATTTCAATTTTAAATTTATGTTTCCTTTTTCCCCACCGTCGTCCACGCGGGCCCAGTGCGGGTTGGCCGATTTAACGCAGTTACTTTGAATTACTTCGCAGGCGTGCGCAGATTTCCTCGCGATGTTTCCTTTTACCGTAAGAGCGTCGGATAACGTACATATAATTTCGAAAATCGCACATTGTTATGTTGCGGTATTTGAACCTCAGTCCTCCCAGTAGGAGGGCAACAGTCCACACCGTTGAGCAACTGACAGACAATCAATCATGAGGTCATTTAATAACATTGTATAACTTATTACTAAATAGCAAGTCACTAAATGTATAATATAATATTAATGATCCAAAGTGCCTTGTTTTGTTACTCCAGAATTCCCTTTGTAAAGTTATGTCTGTGTAAATGCACAAATAGCTGCACTGAGTCATGAAGCATGCGACTAAAACCACTAACGAACGGAGTTGTTGCAAAATCTAAACTACCTATGTTAAATTGCATACATATTTGCAATACTGCATATATGACTCGTGAATTGTTGGCTTCGTATACATTTTGCGATCGCATCGGAAGTGAATACTGAACCTGAATATGACATGAATGCTATGCAATCGAATGGTCAGTATGCATAGTACGTTTATTTCTTTACTGGTGCGTTATTGTTAAATTGTTTGCATAACACAGTAAAGTTTAATTAAAAAAGACACAGCTCTATTAGTTGTGTTGATAATTTAGAATACAGCTGTCAACACCTTTTCTCTTACAGCGGGCCCGTAAAAGGTAGCGATGAATGACACACCTTAGGTACTTTCAATTAGCTATCTTCAATCCGCCTGCTAAGCGTGCAGATTATGGCAAAACTTTTCACCGTGGTAAAAAAGCCTACTGCTAAAGGCTTTCATGAGCCTTTGAAAGCCTTAAGCAGTAATAGCTATGGCAGCCGCCCGAGATTTAAAATAATTTAAAGTGGAATGAAATGCATATCTGTAGATTTCAACTCTGGCTTTTCCTGAGGTTACCGTGGATTTGGTCGACTTCTCTTATTGTATTAGTGTAAAATGTTACATTTAACTGGTTGCGGTTTCACACATCTTATGGGATGTAAAATTTTGCAAATGCAATGAATCAACAGCATGGCTATTGGGAGATCGCACCGTAGTATCTACCACGTACCACGAGGGACTTTCTGCTGAGAAAAGGCTTTATTTGAATTCTTAAACATGAAGTGACAAGAAATTATTACTTAATATATATAATAAAAAACTAAAGTTTGTCAGTGTGTTTGTAACTTCTTCACGTCTGAACGGCTGAAAAGATTTTAATTAATTTTATTAAGGAGATACTACATTTAATTGTTGGAAATATCTTATAACGTGGGCGAATCCGAAAGACAAAGCTAGAATGTGATATTTATTTGTACCTATTGCTGTCAAAAATTCAATGTTAGATTTTATACCAGCAGGTACTAGACGGAAGAGCTGAGCTATAAAATCTTAATTTAGAACAAAATCCATCCCGTGCCACAGTCAGTTATAAATAATAGTTTTAATACAATAGATTTTAATTTATTCCATGATTTTTGTCATTTCAATATTGAAACTAATATATTTTTTATTATTGTTACAGAGCAAAACACTAGATTTGGCTCTAGTGTCCATATATCGAGGTGGTGTGGAGTTAGCATCAATCAGCCAGTATGCAGGGTCACCGTACAACACAACCGACAGGTAAACAACAATTTTACATATATCTGAAGAAGTCCGTGCGTGCATTGCGTTTTAGGTTCTCTTTCACTAATCATATTTTATTAAAAATATGTGCTCTTTACCAAAGTTGAATGCAAAATTATGTCTGTGTAGAAACGAACGATTTTAAGGTAAAAAAAAAACTTGGCGATTCCTGATATTTACGGTGTTAAGACCAAAGGCTGCTACTATTATAAACATTGGGGTCAAATTTCATGATCGCCTTTGACAAAGTTTTAATTGTGTCTTGTAAATAAGTACAACTTAATCTGCCTAAGTTACTCTACGGGTTCACAGGTACATAAACGGTGGCCACCTTCTTGATTATTTTTTATGAAAATATGTTACACCGGGATTTTTAAACCATAGAAAATATATTGTGTCTGGCGCGTTAAGGCGTCATTGGCAATCAAGGGGCTAAATAGTTTGACATTATGCAAGATTTATATAAGTATAAATTTAGTGCACCATAATCACAAATAACTATCGTATTGAAACAGTGGTAGAAATTTCAAGAATGAACTGAAGACACATGTATTAGCATGATGTCGAAGCATAAGCAAATCACGAAGCTGATTCCGTATAAGACTAAAAAAATAAGTAACGAGCTAAGTGCAATTTCGATACTCATAGATACATATTTAAAACCTTAAAAACCAAATCACTGATACAACTGACATTGCGCTAACCAAAGAACTTGAATTGATAAAAACAAAGATAGTTTTTAGGAAATATTTGGTGAATTTTCTACTCAGGACACGCAGCATGGTTATTCTGATCACAAGGCACTTTTGCCGGGGAAGATTTAATCATACGGATCGCGATCCCAGGGAAGTTCCTTGCTTTAATTGAGTTCCACACTAATCTTTGACTCGCTTTCACCGTGTAATAGTGTGTGGGCCAAGATTTGAGAGCGATATTATATTGTTTATTTTAATTAAGTATTTGAGGAAACATTGTGGTGGAATGTATTACTAATAAGATGAATTAAAGTGGTAAAACATGGAAGGCATAGTAAGATTTCCTATTTTATTTCAATAAATAATTAAAGCTCGGGCCTTGGTCCTAGAGGGGTAGACAGATGATGGAACGCCACTTTGCGTGGTCCTGACATACTTTCCTAGCTTCATTCACATCCATCAACCTTTTCATACAAGCTCTTTTATTCCTTTTGCTTGGGACCCTAGCCTTCTTAAGTTCTTGACCAATTTGGTCAAGGTATTTTATTTGTTTTTCATTATAAAATGAGATCTTATTTTAAGTATGTATACGTTTTAAAATTTTTCTAAGTCATGACGGTTTATGGCGTTGTGGTATACGGTTATTACTGCTACAGTTTTAACACGTTTTTATGGATCTTAAAAGTTAAAGATTCCAGGAATGCATTCTACTACAGTAGTTTGAAGTTGAACTATTTTCAAATAAGAATTCTGTATTTACAAAAGATGAACCTTGTTGGGATACTTTCCTTGAAATCATCGCTAAGTTTTGGGCTATTTCGCATTGTTTGCTTATCTTAGCATATTTTAATAAAATTTTATTCACACAAATGACAACCCATTCGGTGTATTAGTTGAGACGCCGGCTATTACACCAAGGGGTTCGATCCCCGGACAGTACAAACATTTGTGAGCATGATCATGTCTGTTTCAATTAGTCTAGGTGTTTTCTATGTATAGTATGTATGTATTTACAAAAAAAAGGATATTTATTTGTAGTTTAGTATCCATATTAAAGGCTTTGGTTTAGGCTTAATGGCGCTGTGTAAATGTCAGTGGATATTTATTTATTTATGATAATACTTTCTTAAACTATTTTTATTCGCGAATGCTTTAAACTCGGTCCATTCCCTTAAACTTTTGCGTGCCCAACTCTTCTAGGGAAACTTAGCCCTATTATAATTGCGCTACCAAGGCTTTCACTTTGTTTTTGTTAACCGCTTTCTGTTTTATTGTTGGGGTGCTGATGTTGGTAATGAACACCACATATTGTGTAGGTTTCTTATGTAATAAGTGATGTGGACGGTCAGTGACCTCACCTTGTGGTAAGTGATACGCTTTACCCAATGATATTCTGTTATATATAAGATAGATACGAACGCTCCGTGCCTCAAAAAAGTTCACCAGCTCAGTTCGAAGGGTGCAATATTACCTGCAGCTGTTCCATCAGTGTTTGGTTACGTAAAACGTATCTAGCCAATCTGCGGTTGGAATCAACGCCTCAAAATTGAGTAGGAGCCAAATCGGTGGCTAGAGATCGCTTTGAACGGCCTTTTGTTTATAGACATAGACACATGAGCATTGATTTTGTGTTAAACGGTGATTTAAATTAATGAATGCCGGTTTCCCTATTTGATAGTTGATGTAATAAAACGTTTTTATAATTATCATAAGATTCACCAAATTTTTTTACCAAGATCGTATTAATATTTCTCGTTTTTTTTAAGTCATATTCATCTATACTTACTGTGGCTTGTAAATGTTGCTTCTTTTTGCTTCTTAATTCATAATTGATGGTTGAAATCACTGTTCTACTCAATTAAAGTAAATTACGTAGAATTTCAGTTACGGAAACGGTGGTTAATATTCCGATATCTTGAAAGATTCAAATATATATCCTTCCATACAAGATTCGGGTAACATAATATGTCTTTATTGTATGTAATAAGTGAACAGGATAGTCTGGATGCTCCCCTGATGGTAAGTGATACGCCTATCTATGACAGAGCAGCATTAATAGCTGATAAAAAGTTGTTATTCTCAATCAATGCCGCACTGCGCCCGTAACCCGAGACAACAGACGTTAGGTCTCTTAAACCCGGTAATTTACTAGCTACATGTGTTCATCCCGAAACACAAAAGTTCATATAACTCCTGTGTCACGGGACGATATTTAGCACTGATGTGGTACCTACCTAGATGACTCAGTACCGAATGTACCACCAAGTAAAATACTGAATACAACCATTAAAGTATAATATTTTCCTTCACAGACAGGTGAACCTAAAGATCGGCTCGCAGTTAGGTGACTGCTTTAACTGGAGCATGGAGCCATCGCAGAGCCAGTTGGTGGTCTTCTCAAGGGTCAGTGACCCTGCTGTGGATTTGGAGACCACGCCACCTGACGGGCCTTGGTTAGAGGCGACTGCTGCAGCCGTACCTTGGAGTTTGGGCGTCGATATCGCCATTTGGAATGCAGTAGGTTAGTACATGTTCTTAGCAACAAAAAAATACTATATTCAAATAAATCTGTTATAACTTTTGAATCGTCACTTGTTATTATTATATTTTTATGACTCTACCACTTATTATCATTATAAAGTTAGTTAGCCACATTGATGAATAAATAAATAATTGCCACTGACATTTACAAGCGCCATCTGGCCTCATATTAAACAAGGAGATTGTATTTAGGGTATTAAATAACTGATAAACTTACTTACACATATTTTTTTGTAAATACATACATAATATACATAGAAACACCCAGACCATTACGAAACAGACATTTTCAGGCCCACAAATGTTTGTGATGCCCGGGGATGGAACCCGGAACCCTTTGTGTAGCCGACGTCACGACCACCACAGAGATGGTCGAATGAATGTGGTGTCTGTGTACATTGAAACCGAAACTTGTTTTAGAGTTTTTTAACAATTTTAAAGCCTTATAGGTACTGAGTTTTCATTTAATGAGCGCCAAGTTGGCAGTTAAGGCCAGAGCATGCAATTATCTTCCTTTACAAACACTTAAATGATGCCTGTAATCCCCTTTTATTTTTTCCTGTGTTAAGGCTGGCAACACACTGATTGCTCCTTAGGCGTTACGAGTAAACGCCTAAGGAGCAATCAGGTGGTGATAGGAGCATCAGCTGAATCGTCTATCTTCTCATTTATCTATGAGAAAAAAGTCCAACAGTGATTGAATTCCACAGTTTGTCTTATAAATAGATGTTTATTCCCAGAGAGAGATAATTTTAATTAACATCCCTGAAATTATAATAGAAGCTGTTTTTTTTCGGCAAGGAACTCATCAAGGGTTATTTTTAATTAATAGGTACATGAAAATATCCGTTGATAGAAAGCAGAAGGAAAATTAATAAATTCACTTCTCAGTAATGTAGGTCGGGTGGTTAAATAAAAACATCTTTATATTACGAGTAATACCTTCATAACAGTAAAAGCAAATACTTATATCGGAAACAATTATCTTAATATTGTAAATGTAATGAAATTTCTTTCACTACAATAATGCTGATCTAAATATAACAAAGAAACCTTTTTGCAATTATGAAATGCTCTGTAAACGTTTCCATGAACTTTTAAATTGAAAAGAAAATGTAGAGAGAGGATAACCTTTCATTTGAGAATTGCTTTTAAAATTTAAGTAAAGATCCAAGATGTACTGTAGCACTCATTTTTATTTTTACACATATAACATTGCTTTTTAGCATCATCACCCCATTTGTCATCAAAAGGCAAATTGGTCCCTTAATAACATAAAATAAACTATCTCGACTATTGATCCCGCTATACTTTTAAAATAAGCTTCTTCAACAAAAAATATAGATCATCATAAAACACTTTTAGTGTCTGATAATTTAGGATATTCATCATCATCATCATCATCAGCTCATTAAACGTCCCCACCGAGGGGCACGAGCCTACCCGTATAGGGTGATTAGGCCTTAGTCGTCCACGCGGGCCCAGTGCGGATTGGACGACTTCACACACAGCCTTCGAATCTCTTCGCAGGCGTGCATGAAGGTTTCCTCACGATGTTTTCCTTCACCGTAAGAGCGTCGGATAACGTACATATATTTTTCGAAAATTCGAAAATACATTGGTACGTGTCGGGATTTGAACCTTAGCCCTCCCGGAAGGATGGCGATAGTCCACACCACTGAGCCACCGACGCTCTCACTCTCACAATTTAGGATATTAAACAATAAGAACTCCTCAACTCATCCCTCGGTATTACGTTCACAAAAGTTCTAAAAGCCTTAAATGACCCATCATCTGGTACCTTTTCAAACTAGAAAGTATACGCACGTGACCAAACATTAATATAGCTCGTAGACATTCAATTTCACTTACCGAACTTGTAGCCTGAAATTCCCTTACCCTCCAAACGGCAATGATAACTTTTCTTGAAATATCGCCGGCAACTCTTTCCAGAATTAATGAAAGTGTCAAAGTTTGGCTGCCCTTAAAACTTTTTCTGTCCATTTTTCCAACCGCAATAGTTTGCAACAACAACACTACTCATCTATCAAATTGCAGGTTGGGCCGGGTGGGGTGAGTGGGGTTCGTGCAGCAGAACCTGCGGTGGGGGGAAGCAGACCAGACGGAGGTATTGCTCTCGAACCTCGTGCGAGGGTTTTGGTGAGCAGGCGAGGAGTTGTAATTCTTTCGATTGTGAAGGTTAGTACCGGTTATGTTTTTTAAGCCTAGGGTTTGATTTTAATTACTGATTAAGACTGCGTGGGTACTTCAAACATTAATTCTCTCGCAATAACATTACCACTTTTGGCATAGTATAATCCACGAAAGATGACCACAAATGGCCGCCTTCTACTCCAGAAAAATAATATATGATAAAAGTTAAACAATAGAATTATAGAATATTTATTATTTTTAAGTACATATATTTTTAATAAAACCATTCGAATTTTGTTACTTATATTTCTAAATTCTGTTTAGTATATTTTTCATAAAAATATACATAAAACCAAGAAGTTACTTACAGGGCAAGTGATGTATAATTTGGATTTCTCATACTCGTATACGAATGTTCATATGCAAATGTTTATTCCAAGTGTCGCGTATGCTAACATGGGAATGACGATAAGTTAGCGGAGACAGTTGCAAGTTATAAGTTAGTATATTTATAAAGGTACATCATAATATACATGTTTCTTTTTGGTTTAACTTGTAATTAGGTATTATTATAAGTTTGTCTGTGTATGTCATTATACAACTGTTTTTAAGGAGAAATGCTATCACATTTAATTTAAAGACTCATAATAATCATCCTCATAAGCCTATAATGACCCACTGCAAGGCACAGGCCTTCCCGTTCAGCATAGCTATAAGGAATTTGGGCCGTAACCCACCTGGGACCATTGCGGGACTATTATCCTAACATAGTAGCCGGGACCGACACCTTAACATGATTTCTGAAGCGCTGAATCATTTTCCTTTTCGGATCTGGTAATTCAGCCCACAATGTCCTAAATTTGCACAAAATGAACATTCAAGCCGAACGCTGTATCATCAGACCACGAATGCACTAAGAAGGACACTTTAATAATACTGAATAAAATACTGGTAGACTCGATACTGAGTCGTCTAGGTAGGTACCACCGTAGTGCCAGATATCCCGTGAAACAGGATTGTTATGCACTTTTGTGTTTCGGGATGTGGGCATTGTGGCTAGTGAAATTACTGGGTATAAGAGACCTAACATCTGTCGTCTCGGGTGTCGGGCGCAGTGCGGTATTTGTGAAGGAATAATAACTGTCTATCAGTTATTGGTCTCCTTCAAAGCCTCGGTGAGTGTCTTGACCGTCCTGTACAATAATAACATAAAAAAGAAATGACCAACAAATCACTACATATACTGATATTTAGTAGAAAGTCGGAGATCATGTCAGATCGTCATTTGAAGAAATGTGGAACAGTTACCTATTAGTGTCTATGTTAACATTGCTTTAACGTTTGCTTTTTTTAAAAAAAAAAATTTGTAAAATGATTTTTTCTATACCAGGAGCTATAAATCCACTGGCGCCGGGAGCAAGACGTAACTTCCATCCTGCGCAAGCGCGGTGGGGCCCAGTTGCCGACCGGCCGCATGCGTTCAGTCTCAGACCCAATTCTTACATTTGGATCGCGTCTTCAGAACTCTTCGCTGCCGGGAAGACTTTTCCGAGGGAGTTCACGCTGTTCATTTCCTTAAGGTTGCGGCCTGAGGTAAGTTATATTAATTATTTTTTTGTCCTCAATTCTAGCGAGAAACAAACTCAGTCCAAATTTCCTGCCAATAATTGTGACAAGTAACCTAACAGACAACCAACGCGAAACATTCTAAAAACAACAGCGTTGTTTTTCAATGAGCCACTGTAGATGCCAGAGGCTTAAAACTCCTTCTCCCTCATTATATATAATTAAATGTTAGCTGTTTTACTTACCATTAGGTGAAACGACTCATTAGTTTCTATTTCTTATAGAAACCATTTACTTTTACTCCTTTTCCCGCAATCTCCTCCATCATATAGGAGTGGCAACATCACGAAGCGGTTGTGATAATTGTCGAAGAAGCGTTATTAATTGTTCGTGTGGATCGTGATAGTTATGGACCAATATTTCAATGACATTATTTTCATGTCGTTACTTTTGTCGAACACATGCGTAGGTAAATTACCATTCTCCAGTTCATCGGCATAAATGTCAATCATTTTAGAGAAATTCATAGCGATAGATTGTTTGTGAGGTGAAGTGAAGAGTGTGAGGACAAAGCAAGTTAAATAATCTAGGTTTACGTAAAGAATATTGAGTTGTTTAAAGTCTGCTTTTAAAAAATGTTTAAAAATATGATGAATACAATAAATTATCTTTTCGACTAGTTATAACATTAAAAATCAGGATAAAAACATATTGAGCTCGATACAGCAATCAGCGATAAAAAACCAACCAATAAAAACAAAACCCAAACAAAAGAGCTCAATGAATATTCCAAATAAAATGAAGTTGTGTTTCGTTCAAACAATCGTTACATCACATATCAATAACTCGGTTCTGGCAGCTATTGTAACAATGCGATATTTACCTTGAGCCTAATGGAATCCATAGTTAAATATTAAAACATTATTCACTTTGATGTTACACGTATATTTCCGATTCAATTTTCTATTCAAATAGGTAAGGTTAACTACCTTATCCATATGAATAAGAAATAACCAGGACTTATCTGTAGGTACATGTTTAGGTTTTTTTCTAATCGAGAAAGAATTTTACTCTTTCTCATGCTGTAACCGTTACGTGTCTTAAACAGGCTAGACAAGTTTACCCACTATGAGTCGTCTAAGTAGGTACCACCGCTATCGTTTTTAAAATAGGGGTGTGTTTTGCACATCAGTGTTTCGGAAACTATAGCTAATAAAATTACCGAGTAAAAGAGACCTAATATCTGTCGTCTCGGGTGCCAAGCGCAGCGCAGTGTTGACAGATGATGATGATTACTTACTTAACACCTGGCTAGGTAGGTTTACTCAGTACTGAGTCGTCTATGTAGGTACCACCACTATCGTCTTGTAAAATAGGAGTGTTTTGCACATCAGTGTTCCGGGCACCGTAGCTAGTAAAATTACCGGGTTTACGAGACCTAATATCTGTCGTCTCGGGTGTCGAGCGCACCAGTGTTGACGGATGGTTGTTGATTTCCTTCAACACTGCATTTGTCATGGTCAGGCGTATCACTTACCACCAGGCGAGCGAACTGACCGTCCCGTTCACATATCACACGAAAACTATCATCTATGCCACAATTTTAGTAAAAAATAATGACGAAATAAATTTAACGACCTATTTGTGTAGCGCTTGAGGCGTCGACTTCTACACCATGGGTTCCGGGTTCGATCCATGGGCAGTAGAAACATTTGTGTGCCTAAACATGTCTGTTTGTTATGATTTACAAAAACTATAAATAAGTATGTTTATCCGTTATTTAGTACCCATAATACAGGCTTAACGCTTAACTTGAGGCTGATAGCACTGTGTGAATGTCAGTGGATATTTATTTATTTTATAATTTTTCCACAAAAATTCCAATTAAGAGCCGAATAAAAAGAATACCAAATGTATGTCCAACTAACAATGTCAGTACTCATTAACGGAAGATATCTTAACCCTGGAACATTTGAGGGAATTAATCCGATACAAGCTTATAAAATACATTGTAAGCGGTTGCTATGTTCCGTCAGGTTTATTGGGAACAGTCTGGTTTGTTACATATCCCCGGGGGAAATATAGGCTATTGCTCCCGGGATCTACTTACTTTAAATGAAGGCAGTAGGATTACGAGAGAATAACATGGTGATTTCCGCAATTTTGTTTAATAGACGGCAGCTTCTAATCAATGGTGTGGACTGTCGCCCTCATACCGGGAGGGCTGAGGTTCAAATCCCGCCACTTACCAATGTGTTTTCGAATTTTCGAAAAATATATGTACGTTATCCGACGCTCTTACGGTAAAGGAAAACATCGTGAGAAATCCTGCGCCTGCGAAGAGATTCAAAGGTTGTGCGTGAAGTCCAACCCGCACTGGGCCCGCGTGGACGACTAAGGCCTAATCACCCTATACGGGTAGGCTCATGCCCCTCGGCGGGGACGTTTAATGAGCTGATGATGATGACTACTCCAAAAGTTCCAGGTTCGATCCCTGTGCGATCCAATAATTTGTACTTGCATACAAATTATTGTTTGATTTGGTGTGGGTGTTTTCTATATATACGTGCTTTTTCAGCCTGTGATAGTTTACTTCTATACTTTGAGCCTCCACCACGATAGTGCAGCATCTAGTATTTTATAACTTTGCTCTTGTCAGGCGGGGTTAGATATATCAGCCAGGTATTAAATGTTATCTATACTAATATTATAAAGCTAAAGAGTTTGTTTGTTTGAACGCGCTAATTTCAAGTTAGCTATAATAGTTAGGAACTACTAGTTTGATTTTTAAAATTCTTTCAGTGTTAGATAGCTTATTTATCGAGGAAGGCTATAGGCTATATAATATCACGCTACGAGGAATAGAAGCGGAGAAGCAATGCAGAATGGTTCAATATCGGGGGGGATTTTTTCATACTTGGAGCTTCCGCTGCGTACACTGCGGTTAGTTTCGCTAATGTTATATAAAATAGAATTATTCCTCTTTTAAAGGTCTACAAAAACTCCGCGACAGCATATGTCTATCTTTTAAGGTTAGAGCCTCCCTATAACATATCATTGCTATAATACATCATTTGCGAAGTTGTTGTCATAAATATGATAATCCTTATCCAAATAAATACTTTATATATCACAAGTATTTAATTTTAAACAAAATACCCCTTCACATCATTCAACTTAAATTAATATCTTATGAGATATCGCAGTTTCAACTCACCTATATAAACGAAGTAACGGGTAAAAGAGAGCGTTAGGACAAACTATTCCACGCGGACGAAGTCGCACGCAAAAGCTAGTGTTGAATATAAGGGCGCTGCCTGCCGTTCATTGCTGAACGTTTTGTTCCAAATCCGCCTTTTACAACACCCGCGAGAACAATTGTATTCTAATCTGCCGTCACCACGCGCTTTCCATGTATTACTAGCTGTTCCCCCCGGTATTACCCGCGTTATACAATTATATTTTTCCGCAGTAACAAACCCTAAAAGCGGGCAGCTCATGCACCTTGCTTTATTTTACAAAAATAAAAAGAATATTCTTTAATAGAAGTAGTCTGTTTTTCCTTACTACATCAGCTACCTGCCAAAAGAAGTCCCGTCCAAAACCAGCCGTTTCTCAGATTACCCAGAACGAACAGACAGATTTTACTGGATGCATGAAGAAAAAAAATTTTAATTTTTCAAACATACCTACACTCCGATTTCATTTATATGTAATAGATACGTATGTAATTGGTAAAAGAACTTTATTTTATATCTTCTTACATAACTAGTCCGTGGTGTAACAGCCTTCGTGGGTACAACATTCGGCTGGGTAACCCGGAGATCGAATCCCGCGGGGAATTGGGTTAGGTCATTGCAGGTTGAATCACCTGATTCTCCGAAACGAAAGATGATTCCGTGTTCCGGAGAGCACATTCAGCTGTCAGTCCCGGCTATAATCTTAGGATGGTATTCGTTACACCCACCAATTCCCATGTAAAGTTACGGCCCAATCTCCATAGCCATGCTGTTGGGAAGGCCTATGCCCTGCAGAGGGTCGCTATAGGCTTATGATGATGAAGATACAATAAATAAAAAGATTAAAAGATAACCACTGATATAAAAAGATTAAAAGAGTAACTCGAGTTTCTTGCCGGCTCTTCTCGAAGATCCTACTTATTCCGAACCGGTGGTAGGGTCACAAAAAAATATGATAATTATAACAATAGACGATTCAAAAGTATCTGTAACAGATTTATTTGAATAAAGATTTTTTCTTTCTTTGAAAGAAAAGAAAGAAAGAAAAACCATTTACCACCACCATTTTTTCACCATTTTCTTTTCTTTCTTTCAATACAAAACAATCCTTGTTCATTCTTCGACTTATGAAGGTCGTTTGTAAAACCATGGGAGATGCTTTAATCAACTCATCAATGCATCCATCAACAACAGCTCTCAATTTAATTTTCACTTATTTTCTATTCTGGTCATTTGAAGTGGAGACTACATACTCGTGTATTTCATTATTCAAACTATTATTTTTAACAAAATAAGTTTGATATAGTTTTTAAACTTTTCTAAACTAATAATACCTGTATATCGTCTGAAGTGCTCCAAAACTAATAAAAAATAATTGAGAAGTAGTTTGGAAAATTGGTCAATTAGGTCAAATAATACGGCATTATAAGTTTTGTACTTATTGAAATAGACGGAAATAAAGGCACGTGTTTCGTGATTTAGGACACACTTCTATAAGTTACAATATATATATATATATATATTATATATATATATAATATATATATATATATATATATATATATATATATATATATATATATATATATATATATATATAAAATCAGGTTTGTTACAACACTTATAACTCGAGATCGGCTACACCAATTTTCATGGTTTTTGGTTCGTTGAATTTGATTAACGTTAACGCGTGCTATCATAAATTAAATGTTTTAAAAATTAGTTCAGCTAAAGGTAACACGATATTAATTGACGGTACGAAGTTCGCCGAGTCAGCTAGTACTCAATAAACTACGGCATGAGTTACCTGTAAAAGAGCTTTTAGTGTGGAAGTGAGTGAAGAGTTCGGAAGGTAACTCCAACGCCCTGGCAATGGCAATTTGGAATTTTTGATGTCTGTGGAAATACATCAAACTGAAGTATCTGCCTCCAATTTCAACCCATTGAACGCCGGAAATCCAGACACAAAAAAACATGTTTAGTATCTGGCGCTTTACGGCTTTACTGGCGGTCAAAGGGTAAAAGTAACCGCTTAAATTACATAATTTACGGGACATTATATGCCCATTTATTAACTCATAACTGCCTTTGTATTTTGAGTTTAGGTCTCGGGTTCAAATCTCAGTGGAGAGTTATTATGCAATAAAGTTCACTTCGTGCAATTTTTCAGAAGTTGTTAATTTTTTTTAGTGAGCAATTTCGCTCCGTCATAAGTACATTTTAAAAATGTCTAGTGGGGTCATATTTTAAAAGTTACCCTAACGTCAGTAAACAAAGACTAAATTATATGATAAAAACAAACCGGTAATGCTGCGTTCTCACGTGTGCCATGCCACTGCCCGTGCTGTGCACGCGCCACTCGCGACCTCCATTCACACTCCGAGCCACTATCGGTTGAATCCACAGACATCCGAATAACAATTAGACTGGACAAGCCGCCAAGTTTATAGGCAGTCCCAGTGTCGCAATTTCTTTTCGGTTCTTACCTGTGAAAAGATATTATATTTCTTGGTAAATTTTACTGATTCACTGCGATGATGGCATGTTACAATTGTACAGGATGGCATTTTGGAAAAAAAACGGTAATTTCTTCTAAAATTCGTGCGTCTTGATTCGTCTCACAGAGCGTAAACTATAGCCAGTGTATGCTCGCTGAGCATACATTTGTCGCACTTTTTAACGCGGCTTGCCCCATCTCCTGTATTGGGAAATCTGTGGTTGAATCAGTCTTATAAGCGCACCAACGTGACGCGCCTTAGAAGTTACTACACGCCAATACGCGCCTGCTCGCTCCGCGCAATGATGTAAAAAGTGTATATTCGTGATATGCTTACAAAATAATAGAAATAAGTGTTCCGAATGCAGCGACAGCACACATACACATGTTTCGAATGGGCGTATATTTACCTAAACAAAAGCCTACAAACTGTATTCTCTTTGGCGGTTCGTTTTTGAGGCACGAATGGCGTACCTACCTTTACATATACAGAATATCATTGGCGCCGCGACGTGCCGAGCCGCGTTCCCACCGTGCGTGGGCGTGTACGGACGCGCGGGGCGCGTGATATCACACGCAGTGAAAATATAGCATTATTGCTTGCAATGCAGTCGCTGTTTTTTCTTATCCTACCAGCTATATGCCAGAAAAGTGCCATCAAAATTGGCCCAGTCGTTTTTATTATATCTATGTATCTTTTTCCTTTCAATACCAATATCGATAACCGAGTGAGCATTATGTTTAGTATCGATCTCTATTTCTTTTGTTGTTATATTTTTTCCTGTCATCAGCTATAATGACAAATATGAGCTTTAAGATGTAATACAATTATCTTTTCTTGCAATATTATAGGCGAAGGAATTTCCGCGTTCTGACCGTAAGCGAAATGTTTGTTTTTCGATTGCCATTGAAGCACAATCGGCTTATTGGACTGGTTTCTATCTAGAGGAATAGTGTGCACAACAATAATAACGTGCTGAAGCCGAGCAAAGACTGTGCCGACACGTTTTCTTCGTCTATATTTGTACTTATACTGAATTCTCGTATTTGTGCAATTTTGGGACATCCTTTACTATCATGAGCACAATTCATGATAGTAAAGGGTGTCCCAAAATTAACGCAAGATTTGAATTAAATAGAAAACACAGTTTTTAGTCTTTTCATTGTAATTTTTTTATTGATTCATAAAGTACATGGGATAGGGTTATTTATGGAATAACACATCGGGCAAATGGCCTCCGCGGCTTTGCATACACATACGCACTCGTTTGTCAAAATTTTCCATGACCGTTCTGCATAAATGTGGCTGAATTTCGTTGATGCAACGTTGAATCTCCTCCTTTAATGCACGCGTAGTTGTGGGCTTGTTGACGTAGACCTGTGATTTTAGATATCCACATAAAAAGAAATCTAATGGTGTTAAATCACACGATCTAGGGAGCCAATTCTGATCACCGAAACGAGAGAGTACACGACCTGGAAATGTCTCATGCAATAATTGAAGTGTTTCACGGGCTGTATGGCATGTGGCACCGTCTTGTTGAAACCACATCTTAGCCACATCAATATCATCCAATTTCGGCAAAAAGAACCGTGTTATCATGTCGCGATATCGAGCAGAAGTAACAGTCACTGCTTGACCAGCCTCATTTTCAAAAAAGTATGGTCCAATTATGCCTCCAGCCCCAAAATGCACACCAAACTGTGACACGTTGTGGATGCATTTGTTTTTCGACAATCACATGTGGATTTTCAGAACCCCAAAAGCGGCAATTTTGGCGATTAACAAAGCCATCAAGGTGAAAATGTGCTTCGTCGCTTAGGATGAGTTTGCTCGAAAAATCAGCATTCATTTGTTGTTGCTCAATAATCCATTCAACAAACTCTCTTCGCTGTGCATGGTCATTGGGCTTCAGTAGTTGTGTTAATTGAATTTTGTAAGCATGGAGACACAGATCTTTAGTGAATATACGCTGTAGAGAGCTTCTTGAAATTTGTAATTCTTGTCCACGACGCCGAATTGAAGTTCCTGGATTGTCACCAACACTCGCACGCACGGCCTCTATATTGACATTTGAACGGCTTGTTTTTGGACGACCAGTGTGTTTGGCGTCTCCCACGGATCCTGTCTCTCGTAATTTTTCAATTAATCGCTTCACAGTTGACGAAGTTAAAACACTATTCCGACCATATTTTGTATGAAATTTTCGAACTACGGCCGCCCAAGCATTCATTATTTTTGAAATATTGCTCAACAATGAAGACACGTTGTTCTATTGCGTAACGCTCCATTTTTACTAACCCTAAACTGTCAACTGTCGATTTATTTTGTTTTTAGGGTTGGCAACACTGTACTGCATAAATGGCGGCAAATTGAAATCTTGCGTTAATTTTGGGACACCCTTTATTTGTTTTAATTTGTTAAAGTTCAATTCTTCAACGATTTCGCTTAAGTCGAAATAGTTATATCGGAATACTTACTAAGTTGACATAGATATTAAATAAAATTCAAGTTCTTTCTTCCAATGTACTTCGAATTAATATTTGAATAAAACTTTGTGTGTAATTTTATTACAAGTTAGAAGCACAAGCGTGTATACAAATAGAATTCAAATTATTTCTTCTAATGAAGTCTGAATGTAAGTTTATTCGAATGTAACTTTAATAAAAGTTTGCAGATTCAAGGCTTTTCTAGGAGATGTTTATAATTGGACGACTCCAGAGTATATTATGGGTTAAATTGCTCATATTCTTTTTATAATACACGCAAAAATTCCATAGCACGGTAACATTTTTCTTAACTTTTAACGGGGTAAGCCTTTTTATCTTGCATTTATCAAGGACTACATTGAAAATACCAATCATTTATGATTTATTAGATCCCTACATCCGTCTTAAGTGAAGACTTAAAAACTACCAATATTTTATAAGTATATGTGTGTGAGTACGATAGCGCGCGTACGGGTGTGTTCGTGCAAGCTTGTGAGTGTGTGCGTGCATTAATATACATGTGTTCAAGTACAAGAGAGTGTATAATAATCTTTTTTTTACCCAGAGTGGCGGCTACGGGCAAGGCACCCTATTCTCCCTCCGTTCCCGACGGAGGACGGGGTCATTCCTGTCGCTAGAGCTGGCAGGACGCGGGTGCTGCACGACTGGTTCATGCTGGCGCCGGGTCATCCAGGTCGATCTACTTAGCAGTCCCGCTGTACGACTTTCGCTGGCACCACATCGCTATCAGGTTTGTGATTGTATAGGTATATAAAATACTCGTATTTATTATTATCTGCTTGTGTGGTTCAGTAATCTGTGCAATGGTTTAGGACGCAGTATTATCCGTGAGTCGTGGGTTCCAATTCCACTGTGAAATCGTATAGTATAGTCTCTTAGTGCGAGTTTCACAAAGAAACTTTCACTTAGGTTAGGCAATGCAGGCTGAATTACTTGAAATATTACTAGCTAGTGGACAAAGTTCAGCTTATATTGTTCTATAATTATGTTTATTGGTGCATAAATACAATAAATAAAAAAATAATATTTAAAGCAAACATTAAAAAAACTTACCCAGAAACCAGTGAAAAATTACACATAAAAATAGGTTAACAACTTTATAACTATGAACAGAATAAACAAAAAGCCCACGTACATCTGAATGAGTGCATTAATTATTGTTTAATAACATCATACGTTGATTTGCATAAAAGTGCATGCTTTTGCGGTGAAATTGAGCGTGAACTACAATAATATTCAAAGTAATCATTGGCATTATATGTTCAGGCAATTTATAGTTAATTTAATATGTTTTAATACTTTTGAACACACATTTAACATTGTGTATGTTTTTATTTCGGCCCTAGCCTATAATGTTCCACAACGAGATACAGGCCCTACTGCTCAGCATAAAGGCTCTATGGGAAGAAGATTGGGTCATAATCACTCTTACGGGGCCATTATGGAAAGTTCTTATTAATTTGGGTAAAAAAAAATTTAGAACAATATTTGCTTACAAATAACTTAGAAAAGAAATTATTTCTACACCGGCGTCATTTACCACAGATCTATACATGAAAAGTGAATAGAGAGAGGCAACAATTACTTAAAACACACTGATATTACACAAAAGATAAAATGATGACATAAGACTACAAAATCCTTACATAATTGTAGGTACCACATCTTTACAAAGTAGTGAAACACATAAGTAGTATTTTTATTATTATGTAAGCAAACTTGTAAACAATCCATCTGGTGTTAAATGAGGTCCCTCTCCCACGATCACTCGTAACCCTAAAGAGCCGCAAGCGCGTTGCCTGACTTTAAAAGAGAGCTGGGACAGGTTATGCAGGGAGGAGTTTAAAGCTTAAGGGAAATACACTCAACGAAAACTACGCTTACGTAGTTTCACGCTGGATTTCTAGGAGGCCGTGGTGGTCGAGCCAGCCTATTCTCGGCGAAAGATGACTTCGCACTTAAGTAGTTAGAAAAAAGTGTATTTTTTGCACCACTGTTTCACTCAGCCAGAACATGCGTAACCAAATAAATGCAGTAATCAAACCCCTGTTCCCATTCAGTAGCAGTCATGGGACTAATTTAATTTCGAGTCGTGCAACGCAAATGGACACTTGAGCAGAATTAACAGTTCTATACTTTTAATTAAAAGTCGCGCGACAATTTCGTTTCATTTTTAGTTGGGACTAAGTCGATGCAAATAAAGAAGTCGTTGGTATAAATTTTTTTAGATTTTTGTATGTTTTCTTAGTAATGGACATTCCATTTACAACATCGGTGTCTCAATAGTGTGGACTGTTGTTCGAATTTTCGAAATTATATGTACGTTATCCGTCGCTCTTACCGGTGAAGGAAAACATCGTAAGGAAACCTGCGCACGCCTGCTATGAGATGCGAAGGTTGTACGTGCAGTCGGCCAATCCGAACTGGACCCGTGTGGACGATTAGGTCCTTATCATCCTATACGTGTAGGATCGTGCCCCTCAGTGGGGACGTTTATTAAGCTGATGATGATCCATTTGTATAATATTTATTTATTTATTTATTCGTACATAGCGTGACAATTACAGTATACAGTAAGAAACAATAAAGTACAGGCTAGCTTATCTCTATTAGAGATTTCTTCCAGCAGGCCATTGTGAACCAGACAAACAAACAAACAATTTAATGTAATACTTGTAAGTGAACCTGAATTAATTACAATAATTTATCCTACAATTTTTGCTACAAGTATGTAGCCATTTAGTCTAACATTCCGTAAGCAAATCAAATTTGTAGCACTAAGTGGGCTCACCTCTTGGAGTGCCCAAATATTTGTTTTGCATACATTAACATCTCTGTTGAAATTAGCTTTTTAAGTAATGAGTTCGGACGGGTTCGTTAGGGTTGGAATTACTAATTAGTTATTTTGCTTATAAATATAAAAAATATATCCACTAACATTCACACGGTGCACAACAATTTAGCCCCAAACTAAGCATTGAGCCCATAATATGAGCAAACATACTTATATACATTTTTTTTTCTTATTTACAAACATTGGTGTGCATGAACATGATGTCTATTTGTGTTAGTGTGGTTGTTCCTATATACTCGTATGTATGTATAGAAATTAAAATACATATTATGTTTATTAATGTTTAGTGCCCGTACGCTCGTAGCTTAAATAAGGGCACTATTCGACTGCCACTGTATGTATGTGTGTGTATCATAAATATTTGACAACCCATATGGTGAAACGATTGTACGTCGGCTAGTATACCAAGACGATGGTGAAGATTCGATCCTCGGGCAGTACTAACATTTGTGTACATGAACATGTTGGTTTGTATTGGTCTGGGTGTTTCTATGTATGATATTATATATTAATTTCTCTTCAACCTATCGCAGTCCACTGCTGGACAAAGGTCTCCCCCATTTTGCGCCAGATATCTCGATCCTCCGCTTTTCTCATCCAGCCTCCACCAGCGACCTTTCGCAAGTCGTCGGTATTATTTAAAATTTACAAAAAGTATTAAGTGTGTTTATTCATTGTTTAGTATCCATACAACAGGCTAATGTTTAGTTTGAGACAAGATGGCGCTGTGCAAATGTCAGTGGATATTTATTATTACTAGATCATTTCTAAAATATTATATACATTCCATACTAAATATTTGAGTCTTATCAGCCAAAATTGGCAAGAGCCACTTGACACTGATCGATGTACCTAAACCGGTCTCATGGGCCCCATAAACCTTTCGGTTACGCGAACTCAACCCGAAAATTCTAAGATAAGGCGGTATGTCAAAATCGACAACTTATACATATTATATACATTAGACGACCCATTATGTGTAACGGTTGACACGTTGGTCACAACACCAAGGGTTCCGGGTTGGACCCCCGGGCAGTACAAACATAAGCTCGAGGTAAAAATATTACCTCGAGTCCTCTCTGTGCTTCACAAGATACGTAAACCGTTAAAGTAAGGACATTTTACTAGGTAGTAGACTCAGTACTAAGTCGTCTAGGTAAATACCACCGCAGTGGCAGATATCGTCCCGTGAAACAGGAGTGTTTTGCTTGAGTGTTGGCATTATTACAAGTAAAATTACCGGATATAAGAGATCCAATACTGTTGTCACTAGTGACAAGCGTAGTTCGGCATTGACGAAGAATAATAACTGTCTATTAATTGTTGGTCTCCTTTATTGCCGCTGTATCTATAATGGACAGCGCATAAGGTTAAAGTCCTGACCGTCCTGTACACTTATAACATAAAAAATAATAATTGCAGCCAAATATATCGACTACAAGTCGAAGGCCTCCCCTAATAACTCCCATACAGTGGCAACTAATCTGTTAAACTATTGATACAAGCAAAAGATGATCCAATCATATTTTGCCAGAAAAGTGTATATTTAACAGTTGCTACAAAGTGGAAACCCATTGGCACTGTTTGTATTTTACCAAGGCTAACAAACGCTAAAATTGTTACACATTTGCTTTACAAATTCATTATTTTAGAGCTTCTTTAGAAATCCTTAAACCGAATTTATTCTTTGGCTCTTTGTGTTTAAAGAAATCGTGTTGGACATGATTACTTCTAAAACAACTTTGAATATTTAAAACTTAAAGCATTATTTTTGCCCCACAATGAATTTTTATTTCTGTATGCTTTTTTATGTGCAATAAATACATGTAACTGTGTATCAATATTTTAATACTACAGTTTTGTAGTGATTATTATAACGAAGGCAACGAATTGTATGAATTTCGATTTGAGGTGACGTAAAATTCAAAAGCTATATATTCTGGATCACATAGTCTTAGGCTAGTATTCTAGAACGATACTCAACGTTAATCTTTACTTATGAAACACGAATATTTAGGTACAAAAGTTAAAAAAAACATTCAAAACCCTATTTTCATGAGATTTGGACCACCAAAAACCCTTGATTTAAAGTATATTTTTGTTTATCCAGCGTTCACGATGACAACACAGTGCGGGCGTACGTCGACTGTCGCTGGCTAAGAACTGATGTCCTCGAAAAGGACGCTTTAGACACACCGAGGGATGCTGATCTCATTATAG
The DNA here is from genome assembly GCA_019425675.1 of Leucinodes orbonalis. Lineage (NCBI taxonomy): Eukaryota > Metazoa > Arthropoda > Insecta > Lepidoptera > Crambidae > Leucinodes > Leucinodes orbonalis. The sequence continues at coordinate 78,331 of PQWD01007809.1, read as the reverse complement.
GATATCTCTTCTCGGTAAGTGGACGCCTTATTAAATAAAATCGCAGGCCGACCGTGAAAAGGGCCGCACCAAATATTTATATAGGACTCGTAAATTTTTCAATACACTTACTCGACCGTTGTACTCGTACTTCTCTATATTGTGAGGTGTTTTTCATGAGCTGCGCTCGCTGGATATATATCTTTAATGTTGGTAGTTGGTGTATGTAATTATCTCGTGCAAATAGGTGAGTTTAATTAGACTAGACTAATTTCACGCGCATGCTTTGTATAAGACTTGATATTTGTGTGTATATTTGGTTTGGTAAGATTTTTCGTATGAATTTAATGACTCAAGTGTGCGTGATCGCCTAAGATAACAGAAAATACATGGACACACATTGTTATTTATTTCGCGTTTAAGCAAGTTTTGTCTTAAGATTCATCAAGTTTTGTCTAAAGATGAATATGGTTATCTCAATACAAATGTCGAATATGAACTTTAATATCACACTTAACTAATTTAGTAAATATTGTTTTCCATGTTGTAGAAAGTTTCCTTTAAAATCTATAAGAAATATTCAAAATTCCTTAATTCAATAAGATCATTCATACACGAAGTTAACATTTCCATTTAAACACGCGAATTTCCTTAAGTATCCAAAGCCGTTATCAAGAAGGGGATTCGCGTGAAATCAAGTATTCATTGGGAAGGGAAGAGGGGTAACAATGAGCAGCGCCTTTTATTTCGCCCAAAACTGAATGCGAATGTGGAATTTAGGATAAAACGTTTGATCAAATTGCAAATAATCTGTGAGGCTAAATTGATTTTCTCCTACATATTTTGTTGAATATGGAGTTGAAAAAATCAGTAGGGACAATAAGTACACAGTTAGTAAGGCTCATACTCTTACCTGCGCAGAAAAATAATTTTAGGAGAGATTATAAAGATCCTTAGGAGGGTCATCTGCCTAGCCGCCGATTGTTTATTATTAATAAAAAGCTGTTCCCCGTGATGTTACCCGTGGTATAAGATATTCTCCCGCATTGAAACATTACCTGTGTGTTTATCTAGGGTGTCAGCCAACTGTAAAAATCGCTTCGTAAATCGCGCAGTTCGCGCGACGTGAGCTGTGCGCCGCGCGGTGCAACATTACTTTATTTTCCTAAATTAAAGACTAAAGTCACTTTTGTTTTGGAAAAAACTTCCAAAATAAAAGTGACTTTAGTTACCTTACCTTGTTATATTAGCTAGCTTTCGATGAAAGTCCGTTAAAATCGGTACAGTGTGTTAAGAAATTATCCGACACGACCAGACTTTGGACAGACAGACATTTTTTTCAATGTTCTTATGATGTATGTTCTGTGTCTATATATATTTATATTATAAATAACGTTTATTTCAATATTACAAACAACAATGTTATCTATATGTATAGATGCATAGACAGTGAAAAACATGAAGAAGTTTAACTTTTTTACGAAGAACAAAGTAGTTGGCATTCATAATTACACAAGAAGATAGTGGTGCGATTTGCAAAGCCACAGTCTAAATTTTACTACATAATGACCCTTTCGACACAAGCAGACTGAGTAAGTTGATGACCGTGTTATTCTAATCTGCCGCCATCAATATCAACACTATTTCCAAATCCTGGACATGTCTTTCTCAATATTCTTACTTAACCAAGTTTTCACTATTACTTCAATGACTATTTATTTTAATATAACAATCACATTAATTCATTCTCAGACAAGACTGTGTTATAATAACAAATAAATCAATCCAACACTAACTGAACTTTACAATTGCAAAGTTTGAAACCGTAAACGCGAACAGATTAACTTGCACCGTTGATTTACGATGACATTTCCTGTGGCAGGGTGACCTGGAGCAACTTGTGCTGGTGCCAAAAGCGGGACAGGCGCAAAAACAGTGTTCGAGCCAAGTGAGCGGATTGTCGACTCCCTCCGTCGTGCTGCACGGGTCGTAACCTGCTGAGCTATGAGCAAACTTCGTACGTCACTAGCAGTCTTTTTTCTTTAGTAATTTGTCGAAAGATTTCGAGGTTAGGTATTGTGTTTTGTTTTTAAATATAATTTATGTTTGGAGTAATAGAGTGATTATGTTTCTAATTGTAGACGTCTCAAGCTATGTACGTTTTTTAAAATCAAATATAATATTATTGTTATTTTTCTAGTTTCACAAAATATTTTTTATGCTATTGAAATGTTTATATTTTGACTTATACATTCATAAAGTTTAATATTTTATTTCTTAAGATGGTATAAAATCAATTTTTGTAGATACATTAAAAAAAATAAACTTGGCTTGTCAGGTTCTGAAAATAAATAATAGAGTAATTGGAAACATACTTCATACATAATTTTTGTAAGGCCTGTATTCAATATTTATCTGTTTTTTTTTTTATTTCCAAATTCCCTATTGTGATTTTGTTCTCTTTTATTATAAATGTATTTAGAAACCTAGTTTTAAAACATATTTTTACAGAATTACTCTATATATAATATTTTTTCATTTATTGAAATTAATAATTATAGTCGATGGTTGTTTGTAAATATTTTTTTCATAATATGTTTACTAATGGTCACGTCAAAATATGAAAAAGTGGTACTAACATGGCGTAAAATGCATCTGACATAATTAATATGATGAAATTCAACTTAAGAGTTTATTATAAAATAAAATCCTTGTTTTCTATTGCACAAGGGAAGCATTGTTAATGTTAAACTCATTTAGTATTGCTGCCCTACTACTACTTTTCAATTACGATTGTCTAAGTGCTGGGCTATCTGCATAATAATCACAAAAAAAGCTTCGACAAACATTTGTTGTTGAGTGTACAAAATCAACGGTAGCGGATTATTTTTGACTTTACTGCTTTAGGCGGAAATAATGCAAGTGGCAAGATTTTACACATTATATAAATGTCAGATAGCCAATATTAGTTTTAGTATTTCATTCAAGTAAGTGCTTTATTTTTTATAATATATTAAAATATGAGCGAATGGAAATTCTCCTAAAATATATATGTGCTCAAATTGTCCTATTCAAATATTTGATTGAAGCGAAATAAATCATAAGGAATTAATGATTTTGTTTATTGCTTATTACTTAACATTTTTTTTTACAAAAACTGGATCTGTTTGTCATTTGAATTAAATCAATAAACGACACTTAAACAAGATGAGCTATGTATACTCGTATGACGTTTCACCTTCCATATTAAACCGCGTTATATCTGAATTTCAGTAATCTAGGTGTATTGATTCGGCATTCCAACTATGCGGGTTGAATTAGCGAGATAACCCGTAACGATCGTGGTCGGGTACAATCAGCTTTGTAATATAGTATGTGAAAATTATTTCAAAACGAAATTATGTAACGGTTAATTTTACTCAAAAATTTATAGTTGTATTAAATACATATAATTCAAAATCTTATTTTATTGGTATCGAAGTTAAATTATAATAAATATAATTTTTAAGTACCTGTTATTTTTTAGCATTTAAATTAATAGTTACTCATGTATTTCTGTGTTATGGAAAGGAACAAATTTAACATAACATTTTAGTTATAAGTTAATATTATATAAAACGTAAAAATAATAGTTATTCACATTTCTTTGTTATTGAGTGTATTTTTTTATTAAAAATTGTTTGATTGTTTTATTATTGGACGTCAAAGATCTTGAGGAAAACAAAATTAGTAAAAGTAGAAATATAAAATTTGAGTTGTGAATATATTTAAATGCAGATTATTCGTTAACTCAAAAGAACACCTTAAATAAATCAAAATTTGTAGCGTTAAGTTGTTACTTTTATCAAAATCTATTTTTTTTTAAATATAAAATGTTAAGTGACGCGTAATTTAGAACCATCACAATTGTAAAAACTTTCGGATTGGTTTTATGAATATTATGGAAAATAGCAACATAAGTAGTTAGTAAATTTGAAAAGTGTACTTGTAAACAGTAAAAAAAAAACTTAAATTTTTAAAGTAAATTGATGACATATGAAATAAAATTGTATTCTACACAGATACAGGTTAGGACCTAACATTATGTTGAGACGCTAATGAGAGTGAAATTGTATTTAAATTGTCATAAATATAACAGAGTACTAATGAAAATAAAATTATAAAGACACAAACGGACTATGCATTTTACTATGCGTACTATACATGGAATTACGCCATATTAACAAATTGCTATAAAAATGGGCCTTGTAACCAAACAGACTATAAAATAAAAATGTTAAAATGTAAATTCAAGTCCTGTTTTTCTTTTACTCGCATATTGCTCGCATACGATGTTAATAAGGATTCCCCTTTTATAAAATACTCTATTTAGCGCCGTTAATTTAATCTGCTATATTATTTTAATTACCTTATATTTGATAAGCTGTTTTTAATACAATAAAAAGTAAGTGTATGAATAGATTGCATTCTAGACATCTAGTTTTCTTACAATATAGCTGGCCTAAATGTGTGTAAATAAACATATTTATATATAATGTAACTTCATTTGGATATGGTTTATATATTAAATGTTTTAGTTTGAAGATATAAATGTAAGCAAAATACAGAGCTACAAAATAAGCTTTCACGTACATAGGTGAATTGTAACACATTTAAATTGAAGTATGTAGAATGTTATCAAAGGAAAATTGTTATTTATATTTCTCTTAAACAAGCAAATAAAGAACATTACTTGTAAGTCGTGTGTTTACTATTATACCCCTTTTATATCAAACAATATATCTATTCTTCATCGAACTGAAAATCATTAGAAGTGGGCCGTCTCTTTTTGTTCAAATATTATAAAGCGAGGGAGTTTTAATGAGTACTGCTGTTGCCACAAATGGGATATACATTTTAAAATTTCATCATTTTATCAGGGTTAATAACTTAACACATACACTTAAAATTTTATTACCAATCGATCTAGAAATAAACAGATATACAAAGACCCTATTGCTTAAAGTAGAAGTTATAGATAGAAGTAGTTTCTAGAGGAAAATGCATATATATATATGTCGGAGCACGATATACTTTATAAACAAAATGTATGAACATTGAACAGTATCGTTGGCGATATAGTTAATGCCAACGATTCATGTTAATATTGAGAATCAAACTGTTTAGTTTACTAAAATCAAGTTAGGTTGAGAAGTAAAAGAAATAATAATTAAACTTAACTCTTTTATTGCAAATATTACAATACAACAATTAGTATCTTACTTACATGACTAGCACGACCAAATCTCAAACCAGAATGTCCTTCAAATTTCAATCATTGGCTCCACATTTCGGCGCTTCACACGCCGCCATCTTAACGCCATGTCAAACTTACATTTCGTCGTATTACAAACTATGGCGCTGCACGCGCATCCAATTATTATGACATTAAGATAATTTGCAACTAGACGCTAACAAATATTTGCCTAATTAATAACTTAATTAATTAAGCTTATTCCATAATTCTGAATACAAAAAGACAACAATAAGTGTCTAACAAAATAACTTTCTATCCAAGGTTGCCGGAACTTAACAATCAAAACAGTGGATTATAAAACATCCTATATGAATTCTTAACTCACAATTTAATAATGATAGCTAATATTCACTAGATATTATAATAATATTTATCGGTATTAAGATTGTTATTAACAAAACAGATTTCTATTTCTGATTAATAAAACATTAGTTAATTGTTCTAAATACACGGATATAGTTTCGCTAATCTCGTGTTGGTAACTTATTAATCAAAACAGCATTACTTCAATTCAGTAATGCTGGAATAATTATTTACTATTTAAATGAGCTTTAATAATGTTTAATGATTTTATAAGAGATGTAACATTGGAAATTATGAATTAATAAAAATGTAATTAGAAAATCGCCGCCACAGGAAACACTTATGTTTATTGTCAAAACATTGTTCCTTAAAATCATTAAGGATTAAGTTGCATTGTTGCCAGTTAAATATATTGTTAAATAATATTTGATGAATTATCTATCGATATTAAATTGGTTGCGGCGACATATATATATTTTTAATTACGGCTTCATCGCCTTGGTAAGTAGTGTGCTAGTGAAGTGTAAAAAAAGAATCCATATGCAAATATATCTTCATCATCATCAGCTCATTAAACGTCCCCGCCAAGGGCATGAGCCTATTCGCCTAGGCTCAGTGCGGGTTGGACGACTTCACACACAATCTTTGAATCTCTTAGCAGGCATACGCAGGTTTCCTCACGATGTTTTCCTTCACCGTAAGAGCGTCGGATAACGTACATGTAAATTCGTAAAGACATTGGCGGGATTTGAACATAAGCCCTCCCGGTAGGAGGGCAACAGTCCACACCATTGAGCAAATATTTACAAGAAAGAAAAGTAATCCTATGACGCACGTTTTCCTTTATGGTGAGGAACCCATAGTTCATCCGACGCTCTCACGGTGAAGGAAAACACTGTGAAGAAACCTGCGTAGAAATTCGAAGGTTGTGCGTAAATTCGGTCAATCCGCACTGGGCCCGCGTGGACGACTAAGGCATACACCATTAAAGAGTAGGCTCCTGCCCTCGATGTGGACGTTGTGATGAGCTGCTGATGATGATGATAAAATATCGTGTTATTTCGTAAACAAAGTTATCGTATAATAATCTAATTCTTTGGTATATGTCGGAGTTATCGTAACTTGGCTCGCGGCCGCCAATCCTTATTACCGTGTTATTTGTTATAAACTTTGCCCGAAATTCTTTACGAGTATCATCCATCTTTGTTTAATTCGCCTCATGTTGTTGGGGCGTAATTAGCAATATGTTAATTGAAGCTGAATTAATATCAATTTAAGTCACAAATTAGTCAAGTTAATTCGAATTGTGGTTGACAATCTCTGCTAAAATTAGAGAGTGATGTATGAGCTTTATATTATATTTGATATGACATTATTTACGATGTAACATCAAACAACGTTGTGTTATTTCTTTGTGATACTAATTATATTAGCAAATATTACATAACTTTGGATTTTGATGGAATTCGGTTGATTTTGTATCGATACATACACACATTTTCATAAGTACAGTGATATCCTTAGGTACTGAATTTATCACAAAAGGGCTAGGTGAAGATCAGCCTTCATTTGCATTGCCTATTTTAAAGTGTCAACCGCCCAAGCATTTTATTTTAGTTACTTACTATACAATTAAATAAACAGAAGCACTTATTTATGCTTATGAATTGTATTCGTACATACTGTTAAAACACAAAATGAGATTAATACTTTGCCAAGGGAATAAGCAATGATCTCAAGTGCCGTGGATAAAACTTTTTCATTAAGATGAAGGCGACTTATATTGTTAGATCGTCTATAAGCTGATCAGAATCAGACTGTTTACGGCTAGGTAATGTACCTGTATTAATCAACCTGTCTTGCAATCCATCTGCAAGACACACGCTTTCCAACATACATAAATAGCCATGGGGTTTGGTCGAAATCTACCACGTGAGACTATTTTTAATTATGATTCACCAGCGTTTGTTACAAAAAATGAACTTAACTACTTACTTATACATAAACTTAATTTAACAATCATTAAAGATAAACACAAAATGCTAAAGAAGAAAGACTAATTAATACTTAGTTATAATCTAAACATTCACAATATAATAAAACAAAATTGAAATAACTTCAATTGAAGTATAACCCTATGCCGTCGTCTAAGGTTTTCTTGAGTTTGACAAATGATTCGGCATGTAAGTCAATAAAGCTATTATGGCTGTTAATTAATTTACATATCCTCGGAATTTTTACAATTTGCTCCTGCTACTGATCGGCGCAAGGGAGGGCTTAACAGTGTGGGAGAGCGGGATCTCTGTATATGGACACGAACTGAATTTATAAAGCAAAGGTGGACAGATAATCTTGTGGTTACGTTATCGGAAATTGTTTTTTGTATCTTCTTAGGCAGACATACAGATACAGGCAGACGCCTGATGGTAAGTGATGATGCGGTCGAGGATGGATCATGCGTCTAGAAACAGCCTATTCACTCTTAATTTGAAGACGGCCAGGTTGTAATGATCGGGGAACATACAAGGACGCAAAGGTACCATCCTTTGCGATCGCATTAGGGAACGAGCCACTATAGCGGGCTGTGCGTTATTTGGAATTTATTTATTTATTTATTATTTATTCATTCAGAAAACCAACAGCGTTATCTTATAGTTAGACTTATATTATTCATTACAGTAAGTATGGCCAATAAAAGGTTTTCCTTAAATTAACTAATAATAAAGTAACAATTGACTATAAAAATACTACATTTATTATTTATTACCGTGTTGCACAAAACATGTAATAAATAACTCATATATGTAAATATACATAAATAAATAATTATAAGATACATATTAAATAAATACCCATATAATATAGAGGTAGAATATTAATAATAGAAAAAATAAACTAAATTTATAAAAATATAAACATATACATCTCGAGTACTATGCATGTTATTTATTTATCACCTAAGACTTAGACCAATATGTCATCGATATTTTGCGTTTAAAACTAGTCTTACTATTTGCAAATGGATCAATGGATTGAAATTGTTGTATATGTAGCTACAATACGCCCAGAGAGCAGAGTTTTTAAGATAATTAGTGAGATGTTTTGGTACATGCAGAAGACAAGTGTGACGCGTACGGCTTCCCGGAGTCCTATAAAATATTTAGAGACAAGCTCAGGGCAGTCTATATTACTATTCAAAATATCGTGTAGGCTCATGTCTAGTATAACCCTTTGTTCCAACGTCAATAGTTTATGTTCCGTACAATCCTGTTCGTATGACTGAAAACCCTTACGGCACCGGAAGTTAAGATGCTTAACAAATTTCTTTTGAATTCGCTCCAATTTATATTTATATTTTATATATTGTGGGGACCATATTGGGCTAACATATTCCAATATACTTCTAACAAAAGCAAAGTACACAGACCTTATAGCATATTTATCTTTGAAAGGCTTACAAGTTCGTAAAACAAATCCCAAATTTCTGTAAGCCTTGCTGGTTATATGATCAATATGATCGGAAAACAACATCTTATGATCAAAATGAACACCCAAGTCTAATATACACTGACTTCGATTAATAAGCGTACCATCAAGAATATAATTGTGAATAATGGGCCTTGATGAGCGCGTAAACGAGATACATTCGCATTTAGATATATTCACAGATATTTTGTTCCTGGAATAATATTGCATTAATCTATCTAGGTCATTCTGTAACAACAAACAGTCACGGTCACTGTTGACCTTACTAAAGATTTTTTTGTCGTCGGCATACATAAGGTATTTGGAAGATTCGAAGCATGATCCAATGTCAAATAGATAAGCGTTGTAGAATAGCGGACCTAAATGTGAGCCTTGGGGGACTCCCGATGGTATATTTATAAAGTTTGAGCGATGTCCTCCAATAACAACCGCCTGAGAGCGATTTGATAAATATGACTTTACCCAGCGAAGCAAGTCACCATGTATGCCTAGCAGTTGGAGTTTATTTAAAAGTATCACGTGATCCACGCGATCAAAGGCCTTCTCAAAATCGGTATAGATTACGTCCACCTGTCCTCCGTGTTCCATATTCTCAAGGATAAAGCTTGAGAAACATGTGAGATTAGTTGTTGTTGACCTTTTCCTCAAGAAACCGTGTTGAGTATGTGGAATTGATTGAGATATTGTCACATAAATTTGTTCATAAACAATAAGCTCGAACAGCTTCGCAACGGGGTTTAAAATAGATATTCCTCTGTAGTTTATTACTTCCATACGCGATCCTTTCTTATGTATAGGAACTACATGAGCACTTTTCCATTTTTGAGGGAAAACACCCTCGCGTAGGGAACGGTTAAATATGATAGTTAACGGATCAGCAAGAGACTCCGCACATTGACTCCAGAATATAGGAGGTAAACCATCACTGCCGGCACCCTTACTTGTGTCCAATTTCATTAACATTGCTTTCACCTTTTTAACATTAGTGACTATGTTTGATACTACATTAGTGGTCTCTTGACTGTTTAAAGAAGTGTAGCTGTCACTCGGTTCAACGAAAACACTTTGGAAAAAAGAATTAAAAGCATTACATATTTCTCTTCCTCTGTATACTGTACGCCGTCAAAATATAAGCACTTTGGGTAACCTGAACCTCCTCTCAAAGCTTTAACGTAGCTCCAGAATACTTTCGCGTTGGTTTTTATTCTTTTCACAGTTAGATGAATAAGCATTAAAGCACTCCTTCTGTACACGATGTTCTCTTGCTCTAAGCAATGCAAACTCGTCATAATCTCGAATATTCCCAAACTTCTTCCAACGCGAGTGTGCTTTAGATTTTTCTTTAATTATATTTATTAAGGCCGCCGAGTACCATTTGGGATACGACCTATTTGAATGTTTGCGAGCATAAGGGATGTAATCGTTACACAGAGATCAATAATGCAGTATAAGGCGTTGACCGCCTCGTCTACAGTACCTATGCCTAAAAGAGTATTCCAATCCTGATCGTTAAAGCGTTCGTTATACTTTTGTAGTCTCCGCGCCTAAAGTTCCGTCTTGGTGACCTTGAGTCCTGAAAGGTGTTACTTTAAGATCCATGACTTGTAACTGAAAGCATGGATGAGCTCGATCCTCCCTGATAAGAGGTTCAGAGGAATTTATAAGCAATGGGAAGTTTGAAAAAGCGAGGTCTAACGTATTTCCCGCGTAATTTTTCATAAAGTTATATTGCCGTAAACCTAGAAAGTCCATTTCCTATATTAAACGGGCCCCAGCCTCCTGAACCTCTACGATCCTTTTCTAAAATGTATAACCGTACGGGTGACCAGGTAATGTTAGGCAAGTTAAAAATCACCAGTGATTACAAAGCTTCGAAATATAATAATAGAATATCAAACTATGATGAAGATAAAGATAAAAGATAAAAAATACTTTATTGCACGTAAAAAAAAAAAACATACAACAACAGATAACAGAAAAAAAAACAAGTACAACATGGGCGGCCTTATTGCTTAGGTAGCAATTTCTTCCAGGCAACCTTTGGATGAAAGAACAATGCGTAACGGTCAGCGGGCTAGTGCAAAACAAGTAAAATCGTTATTCTAAATAACTACAAAATAATAACAAAATAGTACATATACTAAGTACACACTACTACTACATAAATAATTAAAGAATAAACTAATAGATAGTATATAATAAACTAATACATAAACTAACTAATGGAAGATAGGATAAAACAAACTATAATCAGAATTATATGAAAGGAATGACAGATACAGTACCTACAGCACAGGAATAAAAGTGAAAGAAAGTAAAGATCACAAAGAGTTTTTTTGTTCCAAGTAATGTTTTTTAATACGGCTCTTAAAAGTCTCAAGAGACGGTGCACGACGAATGTCCTCAGGCAAGGAATTCCACAGCTTGATTGCTCGAACTGTGAAAGACCTCGCATAGAAGTCAGTCTTGTGAGACGGCAGGTCAAGCGTTAATTTAGAACTGGCACGCAAATTGCGGACCAAGGTTGCAGAATGAAAAATAAAGCGATCTTTAAGATACGGAGGGGTGTAAGGGTGGGAAAGAATAGAGTAAAGGAGGGATAGAATGTGGCAGTCCCTTCTACGGGCAATAGGCAGCCATTGAAGTTGGGACCTATAAGAAGAGACGTGGTCATACTTCCGCAGGCCAAAATAAATCTAATACAGAGATTCTGCAGACGTTCGAGCTTGTTTAATAGTTGAACTGATAAATCAGGATAACAAACGTCTGCATAATCCAGTATAGGAAGGAGAAGCGAATGTGCCAAACTGATTTTGGTTTTGGTCGGCAATAGATTTTTGAGACGCTTAAGAGACCCGTACGCGGCAAATACCTTCCTACTTACCTCTGATACCTGGTGATTCCACAAAAGAGAGTCATCAAACATTACGCCCAGGTTTTTAACTTTACGGCTGTAGGGAATAGGAGTTCCATCAAAGATTATCTGGGGTACAAATCATGCTTAATCCGAGCAATGTACCAATGGCTACCTATGATGATGGTCTGAGTTTTCGCTGGTTAACCATCAAGCCGAAGGAACGACTCCACTCAGCAATACTGGTGAGGTCTCTGTTGGTAGCCTCAATAGCGACAGAGAGATCAGAAAGCGGAGCTTGTGTATAAATTTGGAGATCGTCTGCATACAAATGATAGGAAGAAGTGAGCGGAAGAGTAATAGAGTTAATAAAAATAGAAAACAGAAGAGGTGACAGGACGCCACCCTGCGGAACGCCGGCAGAAGTATAACACCACGCAGAGAAGGTGTCTTCAACGCGAATGCGCTGTCGGCGCCCATACAGGTAACTATGAAACCATTCAACCACCGTTGGAGATATGTTATGAGAGCGCAAGATGGAGAGCAGAATATCAAAATCGACTGTATTAAACGCATTACTAAAATCAAGCAACGTCAGCACTGTTAACTTCTGATTCTCCATCCCCAGTCGAATGTCATCCGAAACGTGTGCCAACGCGGTAGTCGTGCTATGACCGGGACGGAAGCCAGATTGGAAGGAGTTCAAAAGGTTGTTCGTGGATAGGAAAGATGTAAGCTGTTGATGAATCAACCTTTCGAGAACTTTGGAGAGGAAGGTAGAATGGAGATGGGTCGGTAGTCAGAAGGAGATTTAGGATTAGGTTTTTTAGGTAGTGGGATAATTTGAGCTTCCTTCCATACGGTAGAACACATGGTATGATATTTAATTACAAAAACAAATTCAGGGGTTTCATAAACTACAAACCGTCTTTTAATATTAATCGGCCAAAATCACTTCCGAATAGCCGTCAGCATTAAAAGTTTAAAATATTTTCTATAACAACAGGGTTGTAACAAAAAACTTGGGATTTGACTAAGTTCAAGATCACTTTAATTTATCGCAGTCTCCAGCTGGATATAAGTCTCTCCTATGTTGCGCCAGATATCCCGCTCCTCCGCTATCCTCATCCACACCCTCCACCAGCGACCTTTCGCAAGTCGTCGGTCCATCGGGCCGGAAGGCGTCCTACGCTACGCTTGCCGAGACGCGGTCTCCACTCCAAAACTCGTCTGCTGCAGCGGACATAGGTTCTGCGTCATACGTGACAGGCCCACTGCCATTTCAACTACTTTAACAAATACGTGATCAGCATTGTTAAATATATCATTATAAGTTTACTTATATCTGTCGATTTAATCAATCATTAAGGATTTAAGAGATCAAACATGGTAATAATTTAAAAGGGAATTATGTTCGATGATAAGATACTAAATACAAAGATAAATTGCTAAATTCATGCCTCAGTATAAATTGTTGTTGTTAATGCAACTTCTAAGTAGTGCAATATTTACGTTGGCATAATGGTGTCGAGTTTAGTGTTTGCTGTTATTGTATTTTTGGGTGGGTTTTTTTATGGTTGGTTTGCATAATCATCATCATCACATTTTTCGTTCCCACCGAGGGGCACGAGCCTACCCGTATAGGGCAATTACACCTAAGTCATCCACGCGGGCCCAGTGCGGGGACGACTTCACGCACAATCTTTGAATCTCTTCGCAGGCGTGCGAAGGTTTCCTCACGATGTTTTCCTTCACCGTAAGAGTGTCGGATGTTCAGTTTAATGGTAGATTTTAGTTACACTTTACAGATTTTGAGATGTATGTGTTTACACTATTAGACAATTCTTCTATATAATCACCAATTTGAACCATTAATATTAAAATTGTACCGGAACATGAAATTTACAGTTTGATTATAAAGTGTTGTAATGGTGTTATAAAGTCAAGTACCTATTTACTTGACCCATGATCGTGGTTCTCAATTCCACTAATTTTAGTGGAATTGAAGGCTACAATCATAGGATAGTCTATAACACCCAACCATCTGCTGTGGACCAGCGTAGTGAGTAACGGTCCAATCTTCCAAAACCTATGCTATGTGGGAAGGATTTTGCCCTGCAATTTTATCGACTTATGATGATGGTATTAAGGTTACTTCCCATTTCGTAAACTCTAATTGTACCTATCAAAAAGTTGCGTTTGGTAAACGTTTCATTTCTTCATACATTTAATCCCATTTGGTAAACTAAATTAAATGGTAATTCGTATTTTCAGCTGCTGCCCAATCAGCATCGGTTCCTAGCCGCATTGTCGGAGGTAGCATCACCTCGATAAACCATTACCCAGCAATAGTCCAAGTTGAATTCAGAACAACAATCTTTTGGAACCAGCAATGTGCCGCTAACATCCTCAACTCGCTTTACGTCCTCTCAGCCGCTCATTGTTTCGTCGGATTGTAAGTTTTAAATAAGTATAAACTAGGGTACTTCCACATACAACCCCTAATTTTCTACCGGTGAATATTTTTCCATTTCTGCCAGTGAGTAATATTCCACGTTTAACCTGCAACTCGTAAAGTAAGGAAAATATAAAGAAATCTTGGTCGGCCTAGAAAGGGTCTATCTCAATAAGTTAAAAATATTTATGCCAGAATGGATCATATGGAAATAATTTTAAAAAGTACTAGGTTACCAAACAAACTAATACAAGTGCTATTTATAAAAATTACATTTTATTTATCAAATTGCAGAAGTACCAGGAGAGATATGATATACACAAGAGGTCAAATTTGGGAAAAATATAAAAATAATATGAAATTATGTACTTATGTACCTATTTTTTTGCCTGGTTGAAGGTGGAATAATCTGCCGGTTGAATATGGAATCAAAATATTCGCTGGCGAATATGAAATAGAAATCGGCACAATGTGGAAAAATATCACAGTAGAAAAATTAGGGGTTGTATGGAAGTACCATAAATTATCATCAAATTCACACAGTGTTTTTATATTACCAAGTGTACACGACGCTTTCCTGATGGTAAATGATACGCCTGATCATGGCAGAGCGGCTTTGATGGAGACAACAACTGATTGACAGTTACTCTCCATCAACGCCGCCTGCGCCGACGACCGAGGCAACAGATGTCTCTTATACCGGTAATTTTACTATCTAGCCTAATTTAATCTAGTACCGATTTAAGCGAGGAGCTTCTAGTATGAGAACTTAACAACTGTGGGATAAATATTTAAATGAATATATTTATTTATTTATTTAAAACTTTATTGCACATAAAATACAAAGTATAGTACAAAGGCGAACTTAATGCCGAATGGCATACTCCACCAGTTAACCTAAAGTCATTCAGAATGAAATATAAATGGGGCGGTTAAAAAGAAAGGACCAAATAAAATTATAAAAAAAATAAATACAATTATGAAACTGCTGTGATAAATAAATACATAATATAGATTTTGTTAATAAATACATATTATATAAAGACCTTTCGGGACCCTTCGGATCACACAGCGACATAAATCCAGTTAAAAAACCTTAGGATATCTTCTTAAATGTTCTTTTTCTTAATGTTCCAGGCTTTCCAGCCCGAACCACCGGCGCATCCGAGCTGGTTCCAGCAACCGCAACAATGGTGTGTGTGTCATATCTGTGAATGCAATTTTCAACACCCGTCTTACGGTGGCTTGACTAATGACGCCGACATCAGTGTGGTCAGGCTGTCCTCACAGCTGAGCTACAGCGACAGCATCCAGCAGGTCTCGTTCCTTCCTCAAGGCTTCCAGTTGCCGGATAATCTGCCTGTTGTGCATGCGGCTGGGGTGCTACGTCGGTAAGAAAAAAAATTAGATTTTAACTTTTTTTGCTTGCTGCTTCGCTCGCGTCGAATTTGGGGTAATACAGTTACCCTTAATGAGCTAGAACAGAGTCACAGAAGTTAGAGACAAATATTAAATAAATAATTCCACTCATATTCACACAGCGCCATCTAGCCCCATATTAAACATAAGCTTGTAGTTTAGGGAACTAAACAACTGATAAACATACTATATATATTTTTTTGTACAGTACATATTATATATAGTAACACCAGACCAATACAAACAGACATGTTCATGCTCACAAATGTTTGTAATAAATAAAATAAATACAATAATAAATAAGTATCCACTGGCATTCACACAGCGCCATCTAGCCCTAAGTTAAGCGTGAAGCCTGTATTATGGTACTAAACAACGGATAAACATACTTATATACACTTCTTTTTGTAAAAAGATACACATTATACATAGAAAACACCCAGACAATTACAAACTGACATGTTCATGCACACAAATGTTTGTACTGCCGAGGGATCGTATCAAACAAGAAGTAGTAGCACCTCAAAAAATACAATCTCAATTTAATTCGTTTCTTCCCACAGCAAGGAGGCTTGTCATCATCAAACCTGCGCCACGTCCAGATCTACTCCATCAACCGGGAGCTGTGCAGACAAAGATACTCGCTCCACCCAAGGCTTGTTGTCACCGAGAACATGATCTGCGCCGGAGTCTTGGATGTGGGCGGTCGGACGCTGCCAGGGAGATTCTGGTGGTCCTTTGTACTATGACGGCATCCTTATTGGAGTAGTCTTCTTGGGACGGGTTGTGCCAGCCCGATCTACCCAGGCGTCTCCACGTCTGTCTCTTCTTATTCCGACTGGATCATAGCTACTGCTGTGTAAATTAATATGGATAGTAATCAATAAAGTAATTTTGAGATTGTTTTTTATTATTATTTCGCAGTTTTAACCAAGTGCAGTTACCATCTCCGTTTAGTTTTTGCTAGTTGATGGTGGATAGCGGTGCTTCAGCATGAATGGATTCCACAGGAATGTTACACGGTGTATTTTTATAGCAAAGAACTAACAATCAACTAGTTATATCATTTCCTTTTAGGAGGTATCATTCAATATCAAGTAAACCGTCTACTCATTTGCATATAATGAGTTAAAAATATAATTTAAAGTACGACGTTATATATACTCAGACAGATGACTTTATACCTTGACTTAAATATAAATAAATATCTATATAATATACATAGTATACATAAAAACACCCAGACTAATACAAACAGGCATATGCATACACACAAAGTTGGTTCTATCCGGGGATCGAACCCAAATCCTTGTTGTAGTAGCCGACGTCTAACATTACACCAAATGGATCACAACTTGTCAATTTCTTTAAATATAGGATAGGGGCAAACGAGCTGCAAGTTCACCTGATGGAAAAAGACATCTGCCATCCATGATAATAAACTACCTAGTAACTTTAGTTCGAACCAGTGGTAGCTTCATTTGACATTCATTAGTGTTCTGTAAGGACCTAAACTGAATAAACACTTTTCATTTCATTTTTATTTCATTTCTTTATATCAAGTGAATTGTAGGCTTTGTTCTTTCACTAAAAATGATCAGTTCACAATTCCGGCCGCTTGAAACCTCTATTCACCTTGTCTACAAGTTAAGGCTGTGAGCCATCTGCGCTCGCCAATTGCCCGGTGAAGCTGTAAAGGCCAACAGCAGTAGTCAGTTCGAAAAAAATTGTCTACAATTTGGATCTGCCCGTATTCCACTGCTTGGAATAAAGGTCTCTATACAAATTTTATGAATGAAGGGTTCGGACTGTTTTTTTGGCGCCTATCCGATAAACTGGACACTATCAAAGTCTAGTAGTATGAAAACCAACTAGACAATCGATGAGACAACAAAAAAAAGGTTTAATTAAAGAAAAAACAGTTCCCAAAGACATACAACAATATCAAAATGTTGTTGTCACTGTTATGATACAATTTATTCCTTTTACCAAGGTATTTAATTGCATTACACGTATATAGAATCAATGGTAAACATAACATCTTTCACAAAAGCGACATCTAGTAAAAAGTGATTTATTAATTGAACAATAAGTACAGAGCAGCATGGGCCTCAATTCAGACATATTATTTCTCTATTGCATAGTTAGAGGGCGCTACCAACCGTACGGGTTAAAATTGTCTATGATTTTCAAGATAAAAAAATTAAGCTTTGCCTAACCCTTCGACGTCTAGTTACTCCGAGCCTTCGACCGCCAGAAACGACAAAAGGTGCTATGCACAATATATAAACTTTATTTGATAAGGCTTATTTATGTGATAAAATATTATTAGATTGCGCTCGTTTTACAAAGCGTTACATGCTTTTTTTGTCTCTCTTCTCTCTTCAACCTATTGCAGTCCACTGCTGGACATAGGTCTCCCCCATTTTGCGCCAGACATCCCGGTCCTCCGCTTTTCTCATCCATCTTCCACCAGCGACCTTTCGCAAGTCGTCGGTCCATCGGGCCGGAGGGCATAACTAGCTACGTCATGTCCTAACGTCAACTATACCGCAATGCTTAAAGACAAAAGTCTTTGAGCAATGCGTTCTACCCGTGCTAACATACGCAGCTGAGACATGGACACTGACTGCGGGATTGGTTCACAAGTTCAAAGTCACTCAACGCGCAATGGAGCGATCTATGCTTGGAGTCTCTCTTAGGGATAAGATCAGAAATGATTTAATCCGTAAGAGAACTAAAGTTACCGACATAGCCCGCCGGATCAGCAAGTTGAAGTGGCAGTGGGCTGGTCACGTATGTCGCAGAACCGATGGCCATTGTAGCAGACGAGTTCTGGAGTGGAGACCGCGTCTTGGCTACGTCACGAAAGCTTACCGAATGCCGCCCAGCCCAACTGAATCCTCCTACTAGCCTCCCTCTCGAAGTTATGCCGGCCAAGTTGGATAATTTGGCCCAGGTAGATATACTCCTGTACAACCTCGAGACGGACGCCATCGACGTATATCGGTTGTGGCATGAGACGACTGTTGAACATGACTTTCGTGTTGTCCAAATTCATGCCGAGCCCAACTCGTCGGGAAGATTCATTAAGGCTGTTCAGCATCTCCGCAAGCTCTTCCGATGACTCTGCCACGATGACGATATCGTCAGCAAAACGAAGATGAGAAATAAACTCTCCATTGACGTTGACGACGCGATTGGATGGGTTTTGTCCGCTGATCTGAACGGTCATCGTCGCTGCGTTGGAGAGACACTTCATCACCTCGATATATCGCCAGTCGATACCGCATCGCTGCAGAGCCTCCAGAACAGCCCAGGTTGCGATGGAGTCGAAGGCTTTCTCGTAGTCCACAAATGCCATACACAGCGGCTGGTTATACTCTTCGGTCTTCTGTATAAGCTGCCGAACAGTATGGATGTGGTCCACAGTGCTGTAGCCTTTTCGAAACCCAGCCTGCTCCGGTGGTTGGAATTCGTCAAGTCTTATGGCGAGACGGTTCGCTACAAATCTGGAAAACAACTTATAGACGTGGCTCAGAAGCGCTATCGGTCTATAATTCTTCAAAAGAGTTTTGTCACCCTTCTTGAAGAACAAGACGACAACACTTCTGGACCACGCCTCTGGAGTAGCTCCTTGGTGGATGACGTCATTAAAGAGCTCGACTAATACCCTAAGGACGGCTAAGGCTTTTTATGTAATCAAAATTAAAAATAAATTCAATGTTGTAGGTATATTTTTTGTTATCAAATTACTTTTAATTAATTGGTAGGTATGGTGATGATACACAAGGGCATAGTAATAAGATTGGCTTATATGCAAATAAAATACAAATACGCATCCTCGTCACAAAGCGCCATCTAGCCCCGATTTAGGTAGAAACTTGTACGAAATAAACGTACGTACATTTCTTTTGTAAATTATTTTGTTTTATGTCAATATTGTAGTCCTTCTCTTCACCTATCGCAGTCCACTGCTGGACATAGGTCGTCACCATTTTGCGCCAGATATCCCGGTCCTCCTCAATATTTAAAAGAAGTTTTGTAACATGATGTTAGACAACCATCACTAAGTAACTTCACTTCACTGGAAACTTTATTTACTAGCGTACTATTCTTAAGTAAATAAAGTATTTATTACTACGATGAAAATGCATGCGGTGTTTGCCTTTAAATGTTCGTGGCAATTAGTTTTTAAGGTTATCATGTATTTTATTATAAGTATTATTGTACACAAACGTTGGTGCCCCTAATAAATAAATAAAATATAGTTCTGATTGGTTTAAATTCAACATAAGCGTACTTATTATTTTAAATATTTTACATCATCATTATCACCTCATTAAACGTCCCAGGTGAGGGGCACAAGCTTTCCCGTAAAGGCCTAAATCCCAGAGCGGATTGGCCGATTTTTCGCACAACCCTTAAATCTCTTCGCAAGCGTGCGCAGGTTTCCTCACGATGTTTTACACACCGTTAGAGCGTCGGATAACGTACTTATAATTTCGGAAATTCGAAAACACATCGGCACGTGGCGGGATTTGAACCTGCACCCTCCAGATGCCTAAACCTCCTGTTCCCTCTACCTAGTAAAATTACCGGGTATAAGAGACCTAACAAACATCTCTGTCTAACTTTTGTCTTGGGTGAGGAGCGCAGTGCGGCATTGGTGAATAATAACTGTATCAGTTGTTGGTCTCAATCTATGCCACTCTGTCATGGTCAGGCGTATCACTTACTATCATGTGAACGTCCTGACCGTGCTGTACACTTAGTACACTTCTTTTTTTGTGATATGCAATGCATTCGTTGCTACTTCAGGGTACACTGGCAGGATTAATACTTACCAACTCTCTGTCTACACATAAAATAAAATGATGATTGTTAAACAAATTATGTTCATTGAGATTAAGAATGATCCTTTAAAAATGAGATATTTCTTTTTTAAAATAGAATACCTTCCTGTTTTCTAATTAAATAGTCATAGCTACCAGATAATTTCATTTGATGGTGGCAACGTACCAAAGTAGTCAACGTGGGTTACCTAGTTGCCAAGTTGAAGTGGGCTTGGGCCGGACATATGTGCCGAAGATATGACGAGCGATGGAGTAAGCGAGTTCTCGATTGGACACCTCGGATAGCCAGCAGAAGAAGTGTAGGCAGACCACACGCCCGATGGTCCGATGATGTCAGGGAGATCCTGGGCCCAGTTTGGAGAAGGGTGACGGACAACCGTTCCCAGTGGAGGGAAGTTGGAGAGGCGTTTGCCCAACGGTGGGCGAACACACGCTGAGGAATAAAACGAGAAGAAATAATTCTTTTTTAAAATAGAATACATTCCTGTCATCTAGTTATAAAGTCATAGCTACCAGATAATTTCGAAAGTCAAAATATATTAAGGTGTTTGTATCATAACTGGTTTGCATTATCAGCAAAAATAACACAGGTATCTTATAACATGTATATTGCATTATTAACTTGTAAATTTATTAACTAATCGGAATTATTCTGATTTAGGGCTAATTCGTTATCTTGGACAGAAGCAAATCCAAAAGATAACCGAAATGTACAATAACATTTGTCTATTATGCGGTTGCTACCTCAAACTTGTTATTAACAGATAACCTAAACTGTCTTCATCCAAAAATCGTCATCATTGTCAACTTATAACGGCCTACTGCAGGGCACAGGCTTTCCCTAGCCAAACATATCTTGCCCACATCAAACTTAGATCTTCCCCCGCCACTGCGCAGAATGGGGATGACTTATGTTCTAGCAGTGGACTGCAATAGGTTACAGAGAGAACCAATTTATTCAAGCACAGTGTTGATAGAAGAAGAACAGCAAAACTTTACCTCAAAACAGTATATTTCCAATAAACTAAGAAGATACAGTATTAATGATCCAGTCGGAGTACTGTGAGACGGCGGTATTGACGCCTGGGAATCCAGGGACGAGACAGCCGTTGCCCCACGAGATGATGCCTACAACGATGTTGCTGGTGAAAATAGGACTGCCGCCGTCACCGTCGCAGGAGTCTGCTACAGCGGAAACGGCGCAGAACATGTTGGTGGTAACAGGGGGCGCAGCGGAGAGGCCGGCGTAGTTCCGAAGGTAGAAGTAGTTCCGAAGGCAGAAGTTCAAGCTATGACGCAAGGTCGCTAGTGGGGATGGAAGAGGAACGCAATGTATCGGAATATGGAACAGAATGGAGGATAGAGTTTACTTGAGTAAACTGCGATAGTTTGAAGAGAGTACTGATTATCCAAGCAAATAATTGGGAGTAAAATATCTCGAACAACAATAGTTACATATATTTCGAATAAACTTAAAGGAGACAATGCTGATGATCCAGTCGGAATATTCACACAAAGGTCGCTGGTGAAGGATGAAAGATGATCGAAATATCTGGCGCAGACAGAGGGATGAATGGAGAGACTTATGTCTAGAAGTGGACTGCGATAGGTAAACCGTTTGTTCAAGCAGAGTATTGATAGATGAAGAAATCTAATAACAATAGTTACTTCAAACAGTATATTTCCAATAAACTAAGAAGATACAGTGTTGATGATCCAGTCGGAGTATTGTGAGACGGCGGTGTTGACGCCAGGGAAACCAGGGACGAGACAGCCGTTGCCCCACGAGATGATGCCTACAACGATGTTGCTGATGAAGATAGGACTGCCACCGTCACCGTCGCAGGAGTCTGCTACAGCGGAGCCGGCGCAGAACATGTTGGCGGTGACAGGGGGAGGCGGAGAGGCTGGCGTAGTTCTGGCGACAGACGTTTAGGTCGACGATGGGGACTTGGATCTCGCGAAGTTCTTGCGAGTGCTCGGCAGAGCTTGGCTGCAATGGAACGAAATAAATAGAGTAAGTAATCTCCATCCATAAAAGTAAAATCCATCTAAAATAGGCATGTGTACTAAGAGATCAACTGAGCAAATTTTTTTAGAAATGTCGGAATGATATATTTTTATAATTTTTAATGCATTACTACCTTCCAGCATAGTGTGTTTAGGTAAGTGACGATCTTTTATCGGTTTGTGTTGTAAAATCAAAAGGATTCCATATATGGATAATAAAACGATATTTATGGGTAGAAATAGTGTTTCAGTTTTTTATAAGAATACAGAACAGATGGAGCCCTTTTGTCAGGTGAAGGGTTTAAAGATTGAAATTCTAAAAAAAAATGTAATTATGTATGTAGTATGTGAAATCTTTAACTGGTTCTGACTGTTGACTGGAATTAATAATTAGTTTAGTTGCCTAACATCCTACATTCTCTGTCCATCGAACATCTGTAGTCTAGGGAAACGAGCGCAGATCAATGTGGTTGGAAAAATAATGACTAAGTACCTACTGTTATCACTGCTTCTTCTATTATGGCCAGGCGTATCACTTACCACCAGGTGAGGTCACTGACCGTCCCGTTCACGTATGACATAAAAACAATGTAATGTAGATGTTTGAAATTTACAACAAAAAAATATATTAAACATTTGAATAATGACTGAAGTTGTTGTTATAACGGTCCTTTTGGTGTATTGGTCGAGACGTCGACAACTACACCAAGGGTTCCGGGTTCGATCCCCGGGCAGTACAAACATTTGTGTGCATGAACATGTATGTTTGTAATGGTCTGGGTGTTTCTATGTATAACGTGTATTTAGAAAATGGAGACTTACGTCAGATATGCCCCATCCAACCTTGGTGACGATCATACCAGCGGGGAAGTTAGTGTTGGCGATCACGATAGGCTGCTGGTTAACGGTCGGCGAGAAGATGAAGGCAGAGCTCAAGCGGACCACACTGATGTCACCTGACAAAATAAGCTCATGTTGTTATTATTTTTGATTACTTTATATGTTGGAATAGACACACACACACAAACATACACGTACACCCACTGTAAAAAAATATTAATAAAAGAGAATAAAAATGCGGTTCTTCCCACCAGTCATTGTCGCCTAAAGGGAACTTCCAACAACCAATTTGCAATTTAAACAAAGTTACTAAAACAAAATATTTGCATTTGCACTGTATTTGTAGGTATTGGTTTCCTTCACAGATTAAGGCAGGCGTCTCCCTCACACACACACACACACACGCACGCACGCACGCACGCACACACACATACACACACACACACACACATAAATACGCACACACACACACACACACACACACACACACACACACACACACACACACACACACATACATAAATACGCGCACACACACATACATACGCGCACACACACATACATACGCGCACACACACATGCAGTGATTAATAAATGTTAATGTTATTATTTTTATAACTTAATATTATCCTATTTTGTCTATTTCCTAGTATTTGGTTTTTGTATTTAAGTTATATTATATACATTATCTATGTATGTACTATTTTCTTTCTTTCTTTATTTATTTATGGGCTCAGCAGTTCTTAATATTTATTGTAATTATTCCAAAAATAAATCTCTTTCTTTTCTTGCTTACCGTGTGGTCAAGGAACTATAGTCGTCCGTTGACTTCATAAATAATGAAATTTGGAGACGCATTTGGTGTTGCGGTTGAGACGTCCACTGCAACACCAAGGGTTCCGGGTTCATTCCCCGGGAAGTACAAACATTTATGTGCATGAACATGTCTGTTTGTCTGGGTGCTTTCTATGTATAATAGGTAAGTATTTACAAAAAAAATATATAAGTATACTTATCCGTTGTTTAGTACCCATAATACAGACTTTATTTTTAACTTGGGGCTAGACAGTGCTGTGTGAATGTCAGTGAGTGGATATTTATGATTAAAGTATCACTTACCATCGTTTCCATTTTGTCCAAAAGAAGGATGATTGAACGCTTGGGCCACGTGCAAAATCACTCCACCAGACTCCTTAATGGCTGTGCCAGCCCTGATCCGACGGTTTTCTGCTGTGTAGGAGCTGCAAACAAAATACTTTACATTTTCCTTGTATCACTTACTGCAACTATGATAAAGAAGTTTTGAGCACCGATCGTTTGTTTAAAGCGGTCCACTTTCAACCTTAGAATTGCCGCAAACGGATTGAAAAAAATGACATGTATAATTAATGTTATATATATATTACATTTAATATACATGTCATTTTTATATACGTCTTTCGGCGATTAGTTTTAGGGCGGTGAAGAAAACTTTGACGACCCATTTCGTGTAATGGTTGAGACGTCGGCTACAACACCAAGTATACGCTTAAGTTAGGACTAGATGGCGCTATGTAAATATCGGTGAATATTTATTTATCTTACCTCCCAGAAAAGCAATGGGCATACGTTAACATCAGTGAATATTTATTTATTATTAATTTAACTTACCTCCCAGAAAAGCAATGGGCAGCAGACAGTACATTGACCGCATTCAAGATGCTACCCCCACATTGGTGCAGCCAGAAGAAGCCCTGGTTCAGAGACTCCACTTGCACCACCGATTGGTACCTTTCAATAGGAGCTGGGTTGCCACCGATAATTCGGGCAGGGCTGGCAGCTGCCACTGCTATGGAATAAGAAGTTGAATAAATAGTGGGATAATGTTTGGCGCCATCATTTGGGTCCACTACTTAACTGGTTAACAAAGCTGTGGAAACCTGGCATTAGAACAGCTTAACCCATTCATCATCAGTTCCCACTGAGAGACACGAGCTAACCCGTAAAGAGTGTATAGGCCTCGGTCGTCCACGCGGGTCCAGTGCGGATAAGCCCGACTTGATGCACAACCTTTGAATCTCTTTGCAGGCGTGCGTAGGTTTCTTCACTATGTGTTCCTTCACCGTAAGAGCGTCGGATTGCACGGACTGCACCCGCCAACCACGGAAGGCAACGCTCTAATTCTATTTTTTCATATTAAGCTGTAGTAGGTGCAGTAAATATACAATATTTTATTTTATGTAACTAGCTGCTGCGGAACCCTCCACGGGCGAGTCCGACTCGCGCTTGGCCAAATTTTTAACTTACCTTTATTTCCAAAATTAAACTACTATATCTGTGTTTTTGTTAGGTGCGACAAATATATCATTTTTATTTTACTATCCCCGAAAACAGTAAAATTTATAATATCTTTTCGCGACAGTCTTCATGCGGATAATTCGAGAATGATTCCCGAAGAAGTCCAGATTCCTCGGTTGAAATGATGATGATGGGAAAATATATTTCCCTCTTTTTCTCTGTTCCTCTTTTAGTATAGAGGGCAAACAATGGTTACCTGATGGAAAATTACTCCGACTCCCGTACACTTGCCATTGGAAACTTGACATTTCAAAGGCATGGAAATCCTAAACCGGCCTTATAAATGGCAATACGCTCTTTACAAGCTTTTTGCAAGCTTTCATTTAACTTGCAATGTATGTTTGTTCGAGTGGAATATTACAACTCAATTTTAAGGCACTTGCCCTCAACCGATTGAGCTGAAATTTGGTAAGCACGTTCAGTTCGGATGACAATGCATGATTAACAGTGTGACGTTATCCGAAATCCAACATGACGGCATACCCAAATAGGCGGATCAATAATTTTTATGCATTCCTACAATATGGGTACCCAAATTAAAGGGCTTGCTGAGAGGAACTCGAAAAAAATTAAACGTCACTCTTAGTCCAATATGACGGATTTCTTAAACTTGAAAATCAATTTTGAAAGAGATGTTTTAACTGATTGAGCTGAAATTTGCATGCACGTTCAGTTTGGATGATAATGCATGTTAATACATTCCGAAAATATGGGTATCAAAATAAATTTAAAAAAAATGAAAAGGGCTTGATGAGAATATCTCTAAAAATAATGTGACGTCACTCCGAATCCAATATGGCAGACTTTTATAACTTAAAAAAATGTAGGAATATTTCATATGGTAATCATAACTTAATAAAAACTCTAAGTGAAATCATTACAAGGAATCATTGAAGAGCTGGATTTTTTTTTTTATTATTGCTTATGTAGGCAGACGAGCTGGCGGCCCATCTGATGAAAAACGGTAACCGCCGCTCATGGACAGTTGTCCATGAGCGTCGGTTACATGCCGCTGCCTATCAAGAGGAAAAGGCTCTCTTTAAACCTCGTTTGAAGAAGGACATGTCGTAGTTATTAGGGAACACCGAGGCTGGGAGGTCGTTCCATAATTTGCACGCACGCGGAAGGAACGATCGCTGGAAACGAACGGTTTTGGAAGCGAAAGTTTCCAGGTGGTATGGATGGACCCTAGCTCGGCGTCGAGTCGTACGATGGTAAAACGGTGACACCGGCATGATATCAAACAGTTCCTTGGAGCCCTCGCCATGAAAAAGCCTATAAAACACACAAAGAGAGCTAAAGTCTCTCCGGAATTCCAAAGATTCCAAACTGTTTGTGAGATCAGAATCACCGACAATTAGGACAGCACGTCTTTGCAAAGTGTCAAATGGGTCGAGCTGGTATTTAGGGGCGCCTGCCCAGAGATGAGAACAGTACTCCACATGAGGACGCACTTGAGCTTTAAATCAAATTTTAAACGTCATTGCTTAGTTTTAAAATTTTAATAGGCAGCAAGTAAATACGAGTATTTAAATAAAGTTTTATAACGTATACATTATGTCAAATGTATTTAATTTGAAATGACATTATATGTTAGCATTAAAAGTGTTTTTTTTTCTTTTAAGCGCATTTAATTAAAAGCTTGCTTTTAAAATGATTTTTACCCTAACTTTTGTAATCAAATCAGCTCCTTATTCCAAAGACTCATTATTATAACCTTATTAGGTATAATTATAGCTCAAAATATCTTATAATCAATGGCCGTAAAATAATACCTTGTATAAATGAATATGAATTTTTAAAATAGAAAAAAATCTATAATACAATTATTTGAAAATTACTTACCTGCGAGCAAAGCAAGACCCGAAAAGTAAGCAGACAACATAGTGATGGCAATGAACTGTAATATTAAAAAGGAATAAGGCTATTTATATAAATTTTAAAACCAATAATAGATCACTGATAGATTTTATCACGGGGATTTAAGTTTACTTTGATAATAGACAAATGTAATATAACAAGTAATCTCTTATTTTCGAACGCTTATTATCGCACAGTTTCATTCACAAATAAAACTTAAGTTAAATAAGGAATCCTCAATGATGATGATGATAAATGCAAAGGTATAAGGTCTCAGATCTAAAACTCCTAAAAAACTTAAAGAGTGAAAGCCTACTTCAGCAGTAGAAAATTTGAGGATTATGAAATTGAGTACTACTATAGAAAGATAGCAGTCGGCAACACTCTTAATTTGTTATTTAAAAAAAAACTGTGATATCTATGAAAATAAAAATGCATAACCGTAGCGTACTAACTAGTAGTTAGCTCAAATAAAAAAAATATTTTGCGGAATTGGTAAGAAATTTTCATGTCGCAAACTCAGAAAGGCGTTCCATCTGATCGCTCGTCGTCCCATGTCGCCCACACCTTGCCGTAGCAACTCTGGGGTTGAAGGCATAGGTTTTGTTATCTTCCCATAAGGGGGGACGAAGCTTATTTGCTTAATACAGCTAGTCGTTTTCTTAATTTGTTTTTTGCGTATAGCCATATACTGGGTGAGAAAAGCGAAGGTTCCCTTTTTCCCGCAGTGAACCGATGGATGATGAGAAAGAGTGAGGTCTACTGGCTAAGAAAGCTTGTTTTCAAATCTATCGCTAAAACTTATGAAAATCGTCATCATAAATCTTTAAAACTTGATGATTTAACTTTAAACTTATATACTTTATGAGATTATCAGTGATAATATTTCTTTAATCATATTGTTCATAAAATAAAGCATATTTTCTACCGTTTTATACTTACGCCCAATTCAATTACATAAGATAGATAACCCGTTACTGATGGTTGTGACAGAACAAAAAGTTTAGTTCCATCTTATTTACAAAATAACGATCTAGTGTGAGTTATTATTGATGAAAGATTTATTGCAATAATCAATCAGCTGCCTGTAATAATAAATTACCAACAAATTTGGCAAGGAGCACGACGAATATAGGTACAATTTATATTTATATATATTTTGTAAATCTATATTTTAAACACATAGATAAATATGTGTTGTCTTTAGCTTTCCAAGGTCTAAGTCATAAAAGAGATTCCCGTTATCAGAATAAAGAGATTATCAATTTAATATAGTCAGCTTAACAAAATTAACTTGTTATGGGCAAGTTTTCAAATAATGTTCGACAGATTAAAAGTAGTTTTTCTATTAAGGCTATAAGGTCCATTCTTGCACAGAGACATCCACTGATGTTATTAATAAATATCCGCCGACATTCATACAGCGCCTATACTAAGCATTAGTTTGTAATATGGTATTGTATTGTTGAGCGTCGGTGGCTCAACGGTGTGGACTGTCGCCTTCCTTGTGTTTTCGAATTTTCAAAATATATGTACGCTATCCGACGCTCTTACGGTGAATAAAAACATCGTGAGGAAACCTTCATGCACGCCTGCGAATAGATTCGAAGGTTGTGTGTGAAGTCGTCCAATCCGCACTGAGCCCGCGTGGACGACTAAGGCCTAATCACCCTATACGGGTAGGCTCGTGCCCCTCGGTGGGGACGTTTATCAGCTGATGATGATGATGGTATTGTTAAAGAGGAGCTTTTTTCAAACTACGGCCCGAATTTTAGAATGGAGCTCAATACGATAAATGGCACCATCCGCTTCTAACTTTATTTAAATAAAGATTGGCGATGAGTCTCGTTCTATACTACGGGCCTAAGAGCTCATTTTACGACTTAACGCGGCGTACCATGATAAACGCAAACGAATGCTTTCGAAACATGGTTCATAAATCGAAGCATTTTTCTATAGGATCCAGCTTTTTTCCCCTTGCCTTAAAAATACATTTGATTAGTGCCCATCTTGGATCTGCATTAAGTAAATCCAAATTGATTGTTAATTTATATTGTATAGTTAGATAAACAGGTACTTAAATACTAAATTAAATATATTATGTAACAAAATCGAAAAGTGCATCTGACCGAGGCAGGGTTCCCAAAACACTGGCAGCATTATCGTTCAGCATTTATAGTTTTTACTTTTTAAATATCCTTTTCTCCAGATTGGCTTATGCCATTACGTCATACCTATAAAGGTATGACGGAATATATACAATTTGGAAACATGCCGTCGACAATAATATCTTAATTTATTTTAGGGTATATCAATTTAGATTCCACAAAAATCCTCTTTTTAATATTTGATTCATTTAAAGTTCTGCTAACTATTCCTGCATGTTTATGGATAAATCTAAAAGCTGTTTTGTATTCATCTATGTGTGACTTGAGGATAGAAACAGCAAGATGCTGATTTTAATTCAGTTTACTTATTGTCGTGACTACTGTATCTTTAAGTTTGCATGCGAGCATACTTACGTTACGTTTGCAAGAAGTTAAATTTATAAGTTTTTAGTGGAGGCTTTAATAAATGCCGTTGTTAAATACAAGGAAAGAAAGAAATATTTATTCTGTGACAGTACACAATATTACCTTAAACATAAAAACTAAAATCTAAAGACACAGAACAGGTATACCACTCAGCAAAAGCCATGGTGATGAAGACACCATGACACTGGTCTTCCGTGGCTACCTTCAAAGAGAGACTACTACATACACGCACTTTACATAATACATATATTATAAGTTTATCAAAGAGTATATGGACAAATAGGATATATATCTCACTCAAAACTCAATGAGCACATGTACACATAATAATGAACACAACATACACATAAGAATAATAATATGAAAACACACTAGATACATTTATTGTAGATACATATACTTATACTAAAACAGCATTGGCACACATAATGAATATTAAAACAGCAAGCTATATATATGCATATACATAATATATAAGATTTTACAAGAGACGTTGTAAATTAAGTAGATGCATTTAAAAACTAATTTTAAATGAACCAATGGTTTGGGAGTTACGAATAGGTGGAGGAATATTATTCCAGCATTTTGTAGCGGCATACCGAAAGCTACCACGAAACGCTGCGGTATTGTGTGTTGGGATAATTAAACGAGGAGCAATTCTTATGTGTCTATTTGAAAATGATAACTTTCGAAATAAATATTCGGGTGATTTTTTGTGGATAACACCAAACACGAGACATGCCAGATGAAGTTTACGTCTTGACGCCTTTCTTATTATTGAATTTGATAAGTTATCAAAACAATAGAAAACAGTGCCTTAGAAAAACTATGGTTTACTGGTCTGAGGTGCCAACTCATATGTTGAAGTTTATCAATAATCAATACGAAATGAGTATGAACGAAATTGTACTATTCTGGCGACTTCCCCTTCTACATAAATTAAACTATTAAATCCATAACTTAGCTACGGCGATAGCTTTGTTGGCAACTCTCATTAAATATTGCTGAAAGCGGATGTTTACATAAAGCAAACCATCGTTAGGACTACCCCATAAAAACAATTTAAATTGAGTCAGCCTAAAAATCACCATCCGTCAAAATTATTACATTCTGACGGCTATTTATTTAGTAATGCTTTCGATACCATTTATACAAAAAGAAACATAATTCGTTTTAAAAATAATTTATTGGAAACGTTTTGATATTAAATTAGACAGCAGTTTGTACAATCCAGTTGGTGTAAGGCGAAACAGCAGCACTGACTCCGGGGAAGGTGTCGTTGGCACAGCCGTGACCCCAGGACACGACTCCGATGAGGATGTTCTCATAGTACAGAGGACCACCAGAGTCACCCTGGCAGGCATCGCGACCACCGACGTCCAAAAGACCAGCGCAGATCATGTTGGGAGTAACGAAGAGGTTGGGGGAGAGAGAATGGTAACGCTGACGGCAAAGCTCGTTGTTGATGGTGTAGATCTGAGTGTACAAGAGCACAGGGGAAGGATTGCCACCTCCTTGCTGTAAAAAGAAAGAAAAATAAACTAGCAACACGACTTTATTGCCTGAAAGTGACTCCTAAAAATATGTTTATGCAAATTATAGTATCAGGTTGTCCGTATCAGGCATGCCATATTTAATATCTATGATAAAACTTATACAAGAACACAATATTTTTTTCCGTATAATATTTTTATAAACATATTTAAGCTTATTTCTCAATTGAGGAATGTTGGTTCATCTGTAAATTTTAAAAGTTAGAGTAAGTTATAAATATAACCAGAAATTTGGGTCAATATTTTTATATTTCTGCCATAGATTTCTGCTTGTTGTAAAATATGTCAGTTTTATACAATGGATTTCCAAATCAATTTCCTTTGAAAGCTATCCGTAAGAAAAATTTTTGACGGAGCTTGGTGGTTTTCACTTAAGCGCATTACTCTCGTATGGGTTTTATTTTTACTGAATAATCATCATCATCAGCTCATTAAACGTCCCCACCGAGGGGCACAACCCTACCCGTATAGGGTGGTTAGGCCTTAGTCGTCCACACGGGCTCAATGCCGGTTGGACAACTTCACGCACAACCTTTGAATCTCTTCGCAGGCGTGCGCAGAGATTCAAATTCATGCAGGCAATTTCCAAAAATTCAATAACACATTGGTACTGGTATTGGTATTGGTAGGAGGGCAACAGTTCACACCATTGAGCCACCGCCGCTCTAAATCTGAATAATGAAAGAGTTAAAATAACTTACACTCATATGTCCCCAACCAGCGTGTACTACTGGCAGGTTGTCGGGGATCTGGGTGCCTTGCTGAGGGATGGAGACGGGTTGGACGACGTTGTTAAGGCTCAGAGGGCTGGCGAGGCGCACAACAGTGATGTCACCGTCCAGACCGAGGGAACCGTATGAGGGGTGGTTGAATTCCCTCTCCATGTTGATGACCTGCCCCACCGGTGTTGCGGTATGTGGACCCAGCGCGGAAACGACGGCGGGATCTGTCGAAAGTGCTGGAATAGAAAAAAAAAGTTAGTAAAACGATTCGTTTTATATTGATTACAAATGATACTGTACTAAGCACAAATTTTCTGAAAAGAGTTACTACTGAGTTTCTTGCTGGATTCTTCTCAGTGAAAAACTATCTCCCGAACCAGTGGTAGCTTCATTTGACATTCATAAGTATTCTGTAAGGACCTAAACTGAATAAACACTTTTCTTTTTCATTTTCATGTTTAATTTGAAATAATACCGCATATCGGTAAGGGTTTATTCTCTATGCCCTGAAAGACGATTGAAATCTCTTAAGATGATCGGAGGCGACTTAAGACTTGACTTAATGCATTCAAACATATTTTAAATACGTACAAATATACTCCGCGACAAATAGGAAACTACTGAGTTTGAATTTTAAGTATCATGGAACGTCTTTCAAGCCGTCTTTCCATGGATTTACATAAATAAGCTTTTCGGTTTAGATTGGTTCAAATTGTAACGCAAAACCTTTTGCATTAATTTTATCAAAATATGCTCTTAAAATGTTCAGTGGCCAAATCGTCCATTTCCTTATTCAATTGCTTGATTTTTAAGCTTCTAATACTTAAAATCCTACAAATATTCTTGATATTCTATAGCTTATACAATTTTTGGGGATGCCAAGTAGTATTTTACAGTAAAACTATATAAATTGTAACCCTGTAATATCAGGTATTAATGAATCTTGATTTTGAAAGGCAAGCTTTGATACCATGGTGCATCGGGCCCGAGTTTATCTTTATAAAAAATTAAACTCAACTATCGTAGTATTGATCTGAAGGTATGCTTTTTAAGTTTTTAGTAAAAAAAAACTTATTTTGAAATTTGTACCAATTCAATTGGTAACACTTACGATCCATGGAAGCAGTGAGCAGCCGACAAGATGTACAAGATGTTCAAAATGTTGCCACCACAAGACTGACCCCAGGCGTTGGTCCAGGTACTCAAGCTTTCGACTTGCACTATGCCGGGATAATCCTCGATAGTAGTCGGGTTGCCACCGACGATCCTGTTAGGTGTACCATAGCAGTAACCTGGAATTTAGTTTCAGATTAATAAAGATGAGCGTCGCTGGCTCAATTGTGTGGTGTTGCCCTTCTAGCGGGAGGGCTGAGGTTCAAATCCCGCCATGTACCAATGTGTTTTCGAATTTTCGAAAAATATATGTTATCCGACGCTCTTACGGTGAAGGAAAACATCGTGAAGAAACCTGCGCACGTCTGCAAAGAGATTCAAAGGTTCGTCCAACCCGCACTGGGCCCGCGTGGTCGACTAATCACCCTATACAGGTAGGCTCGTGCCTCTCAGTGGGGAAGTTTAATGGGCTGATGATGATGAAAAACGATCTTAGTATTTTTTATCATGAAGTAGACAGGACAGTGGTATTAAGTGATACGCCTGACCACGACAGATGCAGGCTCGAAGGAATTTTTATTTCAATTCTCATAACTATTTTTTTTTACCTTAGTAAGTATTTTATACATATTTGTATGTTGACGTTCCAAAACGATGCTAAATTCAGAATGTTTTTTACTTTAGATCCAAACGAAAACAGAAATCCGTATAATACAGCAATTATAAAAACAATTACCTGCAAAAAGCAGTACAGCCAAAGCCGTCAGTTTGAACATATTGAAATCAGTTGTCGTACAAGTATGCATGCCCTGCACGACTTTATTTAAATAGTTATTATTTTATCAGTTATCTCCGTGTGGATTAATGAATTAATTCGTTTGCCAAAGATATGGTTAATACGGAGGTTTATTTTAAGCAGGCACGTGCTACTTGTACCAGCAATTTTGATAAAAGTGCGCATGCGCATAAATTCAGGTGCAAACATCTTAAAAAAGCATTTGGCTTTGTTACTAGTAGCAGATAAACTGACAAGTACCTGCAAGGGAGCGAGCGTCGGTGGCTCAGTGGTGTGGACTGTCGCCTTCCTACCGGGAGGGCTGAGGTTCAAATCCCGACACGTACCAATGTATTTTCGAATTTTCGAAAAATATATGTACGTTATCCGACGCTCTCACGGTGAAGGAAAACATCGTGAGGAAACCTTCATGCACGCCTGCGAAGAGATTCGAAGGTTGTGTGTGAAGTCGTCCAATCCGCACTGGGCCCGCGTGGACGACTAAGGCCTAATCACCCTATACGGGTAGGCTCGTGCCCCTCGGTGGGGACGTTTAATGAGCTGATGATGATGATGATGACCTGCAAGGGAGGATTTAGCGCTACTTTGCGCCATCATGACATACATCTCTAGCTAGCTTCATTCGCATCCATTAATCATTTAATGCAAACGTTTTTATTCGTCATGCTCCCAGCCTTCTTAAGGACTTGACCAATTTGATCAAGGTGAGTTGTTCTGGGTCGTCCCCGCCTCGTGTATCCTTCCACATCCACACAACGAATCTGCTTTCCTATTCTCCTTTCACTCATAAGCTCCAAGTGTCCATGCCATCCTAACATACCTCTTTCTACTTTTGACACTACATCTACTTTCAGACCACAATTTTCTCTAATAACGAAATTCTTATCGTGTCACACAATCTCACTCCACATATTTTCCTTAACGACCGCATCCGCATTTATTCTGCTTTTGAGCTGCTGCTGACATTACCATTATTCACTTCCATACGTCAACGTAGGAACTAGAACAGCATTATTTATAGCCGTCCATGCATTTTAGACACGTCTTGGCACACAAGGCTGTTGATCGCTCTCTTAACCGTTTTTCCTTTCATAGCTCTTCTTCTAAATACGCTTCCCAGATATACAAACTCATTCACTTGTTCAACTTTCTCGCTTTCAATTATTATATTGACAGGTCCGCGTGAAAATCATTAGGGAAAGCCTTCATTCAGCTTTCGACACTAGGCTGTAATGATGATGTGATGTTGAATGAAATATAATTGTTCGAAGTACTCTTGGATTACTGCCGTAATTTAAGAACTTTTTGTTATTCCTTTTATCATCATCGGCTCATTATACGTTCCAACCGAAGGGTACGAGCCTACCCGTATAGAGTGAATACGAGTAGGCCTAAGTCGTAAATGCGGGTCTAGTGCGGATTAGCCGACTTCATACGCAACCTTTAAATTTCTTAGCAGGCGTGCGCAGGTTTCCTCACGATGTTTTTCTTCACCGTAAGAGCATAGGTTAAAAGTACCTATAATTTTTAAAATTCGGAAATGCACTTTTCCAAATTGGAAGTTAAACTCCACACTAATGAGGCATCGAAGTTAACTCAACTTGTCTAAAGAGCAAAAGACCAAGTTGTCTAAAGAGCCCAAAATAGTTGAAATTTTCAACTATCGATATTTATCCGTTGTGAAAGTACAAATCTAGGTATACGTAAAAATAAAATAAGAGTGACTGTTAATCTAAGAAATGGCCGGCAGATAGCTGATGTAATAAGAAAAAACTTAGCAAACTTTTATTAACAAAAAAACTTTTAATTAGAAAAATACAGTAATGTTGTTCCGCGCGGCGGCCGCACACGAAACAGCTAGTATCAGATAAAAGTCATTGTTTAAATAGGGGCTAACATTGTGGACATTTGCATCGAGAAGTATACCACCTAGTTACCCAGGAGTTGCAGAAGATCATGAATATCACGAATGCATCTTTTCAAAGGATGGGTATGAAAATAAATGTACGTTATGATTTATGCAAGAGACGAAGTTATGTCTGGTTGCGAGATCTCCTACTGTGTTTTTTTTTGTCATAAGTGAACGGGAACGTCAATATGCTTACCTGGTGGTAAGTGATACGCCTGACCATGACAGAAGCAGTGTTGAAGGAAATTAATAACAGTAGGTAGTCACTGTATGATCCATCAACACTGTTCTACGCCCGTCACCCTTGACGATAGATGATAGGTCTCTCCTACCCGGTAATTTTACTAGCTACAGTGCTCTTACTCCGAAACACAGAAGCGCAAAACACTCCTATCATGGGATGATATCTGGCACTGCGTTGGTAACTACCTAGATGACTCAGTACCGGGTCTACCACCTAGTATATATATTTTCGTATTCTAAAATGGACCTAACAACACCACATAGAAACACATAGATTCATACTGATACACACATTAATTATTATTATCTTCATAGATAGTTTATCGTTTGTTTACATAGAGAAAAGCACATCTTTTTTATGTGACTCAAACTGTACTGGACATTCAGTATGAGCAAAGTGCATTTTACGGAACGTTGTGGACTCACAAGAGATACATTTAGATCGGATAGATCTTAAGATAACAAGTTACAATACGTTGACGCTGACAACATATTATTTCTATCCAATTTTATTATAAAGTAACACAACGAAGAAGTATGTATTACAAGAAAAAGTGAAGCAAATGTGCTATTTTTAGTTAAAATAAAATGTCTAGAATTAAAACAGAAGATATAAAAAAAATCCTTTTATTGCTCACAATTTTATTTCTAGGTAAATAAATACATGGTAACGTATAATATGATATAACACAACGAAATTCAAAGGATACAAAAACATTGTAGATTTCACACACACTTTTGTAATTTGAGTTCTACCACATTAAGACTACCTTTGTAACGTCACTAACCAATTGGATAGTCTCATTATTGCGCAGTCTCAACGATCCAGTTGACGAATGGTGCTACTGCCGTGCTTACGCCAGGATAAGTCTCGTTAGCACAGCCATAACCCCATGATACGACTCCAATGATGACGTCATTATAGTACAAGGGACCACCAGAGTCTCCTTGACACGCATCACGACCGCCGACATCCAAAAGACCGCTGCAGATCATGTTAGACGTGATCACCGAAGGTAGTTCGGGATGATTAGCGTATCTTTCTCGACAGATATCGTGGTCGATGGTGTAGATCTGCGTGTCTAGAAGCACATGCGATGGTGAACCGCCAGCCTGGAAATATGAGAAGTACTTTAACGAAACTGTAATGAATTCAATTCTTGAGCATTCAGAACCGATTGCCGTTGGAGAAAACGAGTTCTGGGTTGGAGACCGCGTCTCGGCAAGTGAAGCGTAGGACGCCCTTTGGTCCGATGGACCAACGACTTGCGGTAAGTAGCGGATAGGATGGAAGCGGAGGACTGGGCTATCTGACGCAAAATGGGGGTCCTATGTCCAGCAGTGGACTGCAACAGATTGAAGAAAGAGAGAGAGAGAAGTTTACCCATGAACGCATTTAAAGAGATAGGCAGAACAGTAACAGAAAAAATATAGTTCAGTACAATACACGAGCAAAATCCTAAGACTGTTAGTACATCTGCGCTTACAACTTATCTAGTAAAGTTGTAAAGGCCATCTGCGGCAGTTGTGAGAAGAAATTAGGAAAATCCTCACCGAAGTGTGTCCCCAACCGGCGTGCACAACAGGCAAATTTTCCGGAACCACAGCGCCCTGGTTTATTAGAGCGCCTTGTTGGATAACCGATGAGAAGACCAGAGGGCTGGTCAGTCTGATCACGGTAATGTCAGCGTCGCCACGAGCAGCGACATCGAAGGCAGGATGGTTGTGCACCTGCGCGATGGTGGCCAGCGATCCGCCGGTATTCCGAAGGGATGAGCCAGCTCGGATGCGACGCCAGTTGATATGGTAAAGCCTGGGGAAAATTGGTATACATTTCTTAATAAAGGACTAAGACAACAGTTCTTCCAGCAGTAATTCCTATGTAGCATAACAATCTACAGTGTGATACACGTTATCCCAGATATGTGACTTTGGGGAGATTTGCGGTTTTACAATTTTTTTTTTGGTTTTTGACAACCCAATTGCGTAATGAATGTAATGATTCAGAAGTCGGCTAATACACCAAGGGTTCCGGTCTTGGGCAGAGCAAACGTTTGTGTGCATCACCATGTCTGTTTATATTAGTCTGGGTGTTTCTTTGTATTTATTTACAAATATAATTTTGACGACCCATTTGATGTTGCGGATAAGAGGTCGACTGAGACATAAAGGGTTCCGGGTTCGATCCCCGGGCAGTACTAACATTTGTATGCATGAACATGTCTGTTTGTAATGGTCTGGGTGTTTTCTTTGTATAATATGTATGTATTTACAAAAAAATGTATATAAGTATGTATATCCGTTGTTTAGTACCCATACTTACACGCTTAACTTGGGGCTAGATGGCGCTGTGTAAATGTCAGTGTATATTATTTATTATTTCTATTTATTTTATTTATAATTGTTATGCAAGTTTTTTGTACAGACTGATGCTTAGTTTAGAAATAGATGGCGCTGTATGAATGTGGTTGGATATTTAGTGGTCTGATCTGTTAATATGCATTAACAGATCGGAGAGACTGCTAATCCAAACTACATATGGTAGAGCCATGCATGCACCCGAAAACAGGATCATAAACAGAGTAATTTATAGCGAGCGCACAGTACTATTGTCCACGAGTGACAGCACTAACCATGAGTGGATTTATCTGGCCGTTTCCCAAAGAAAAAATAAAGTAAAATTTAGGTACTGCTATAAAATGTTCCTCTCTCAAATTTCAACCGCAGATTACGGGAATACGTGTTTCCGTGTTCTTCGCCTCATTAAACTAGTTAAGTAATATACTAACGCTCCTCGAAAACAATGTGCAGCAGACAGTACGTAAAGCTCATTTAGAATGTTGGCAGCACATGACTGGCTCCAGGAGTTGGACCAAACGTTCAAGTAGTCGACTTGCACTAAAGCCGGATAGTCTGAGATGTCTGCCGGCGAACCACCAACTATTCTTCCAGGTTTCGCGTGGCAGAACCCTGAAAGAAACGGTAAGACAATGTAGATGAAATAGAATCGTATATTGTCGAGTTTTGTTCTAGCTGGTGACCGACTGCTTCACATGACCTCCGAAGTACGGAAACATCTCTATTTTCTGACAATTAGGTTGTGCTTCAACTTGTCTTAACCAAACTGGGAATATCGTACAAAATGACGAGAGCCTACTTCTCAAATTTGATGATTCATAGGATTGATCTGGGAACCTCATCATGGGAATAAATTTCGCTGTTTGCCGCTGATAATCTTTGGAACATAACTGGTCAAATGGCGAGCGCATATTAATAAGTCAAATCAAATATAAAAGTGCGTGATTTCGTTTGAGTACTGCATTTATTTAAAGTGAAAAAAGTGTTGCAAATTTTTCGTGATATCATTTTCCATAAGGTTAGCCTTGTTTGCGTATACGATAAAATGTAAATCAACAATTTTGGAAAATAATTTGCTGTACAGAAACATTTATTTTGTTTTTATTAGTAAATAGCAAGACAATTTTATTAGACGTTAAGCAGCAATAAAGTACAGGCTAACTTATCTCTAAAAGAGATTTCTACCAGCAGGCCATCACATAATATCTGAGGATGTTATCTCAAAAAACTTATTAACATGTGTAGCAGGCAACAACGTCGTTACCGAACTTTACAATACAGAGTTTTCATTCGTAAGTTAAACTTACGCTTGCTCGAACAAAAATTTGCATGTGTATTTTTTTAATATGAGTGAGTGTAGAGTACGCGTAGGATTGTTTGTATGTGAAAGGAATTGCGGAATATAAATGAACGTAGAATAATTAAAGGGAAAATTAAAAAACACTGAGCAACATTACTGTACTGGCGAACAGTAATGTTGCTCAGTGAATGGAATATTAAGTTGTGGGAAATTTACTGAATTCTGTAAAAAAATATAAATTTATGAATTGATTTTTGTATGATTCCCAAATAAGTAATTAATAATGGAGACGCTGAGTAAAGCTCCATTTGACAGCCTTATTTTTCATTTAAAACGTATGGGGAAGGGTGAAAGTACGTGAAAAGTATTTAATATTATTTTCTTATTTTTGACGCCGTAACGTAATAGCTCCTATAATTTGTATGAAGCAGTTCTGAAAAACCTTAAATATAATACCTTAAAACTTTCATGATTTCAGCATTACGAAAAAAAAATGATTTCATCATTACAATATAAGTCAAATCGATCGTTACCAGCCCATAAGCGCGCTAACTCTATGTACCGACCCAACTATAATATAATAATCGAAGCTACAGGGGGTTTGTGACGATGGCCGACGCCAACGGGAGTTAAATTCCACACATATATAGAAAATAAAGTATAATATTATTAAAACTTAATATAGTTTATTTTACTAAGATTTATGGGTATGAATTCATGAGAACATTTCGCACCTTTCATATTATAGGGGCACAATTCGAAAAACATGATTGTTGGGAAAACGCGTTTGAAGATTCTTGAGCGCTTCTGTTCTCACAAAATCAGTCATAATAAATTAAAACATTAATTGCAAAATAATAAAATATTATGTCCGTTAGTTATGAATTACTTATCGCATATTTAGTTTATCCCAGCATTTTAATAATATGCGACTTTACTCGGAAATATGAAAAAGGCATAAACTAAGTTTTCACGGATTTATTGCACGTTCTGACTCTTTCTATCAAGAGTGTCATGTAGATATATTGATTTTGGGCCGTTTTAAGTAACTAAAAATGCTATTTTTTGAGATGTGCCCCTATAGTATGAAAGGTGCGATTTGTACATTATTGCTTTATCTTACTCGCTTGTGCACTCTCTGTAACTTAAATAAATTTCTCAAGCGAGTCGAAGTTTATAGTTTCTGTAGCTAAAAGATCTGCAATTAATTAATTTTCAAATATTCTCATATCACCCAAAAAAAATAAAATTATAATTTTACAAAACTAATAATTATTATATAAAAAAACTTTGTTTTAATAAGTTCTTTATTATCTACGCAGAGACAGGGCCCATCAAAACTCGACTGCTTTTTATACATGTAGACTTTTAATTTTTTCATTTTAACAAAGTT
Source organism: Leucinodes orbonalis (assembly GCA_019425675.1). Lineage (NCBI taxonomy): Eukaryota > Metazoa > Arthropoda > Insecta > Lepidoptera > Crambidae > Leucinodes > Leucinodes orbonalis. The sequence continues at coordinate 36,715 of PQWD01007809.1, read as the reverse complement.
TTAAACTATGTATTTTCATCTGACTGATTCGGAATCGATAACGAAAAATGATCAAGCGATAAATTATATAGGTATTAGATTAATTAGCGATTAATAAGTATTTGTGCCATTAAACTGGATTTGGTATAACATATACAATAACATACCTGCAAATAATAAGACAACAGCTGTGAGACGTAACATTTTGAATTAGGAGACTAATTGTTTTTACACATATATCATTTTATCATTAAAATGTTATTATCTATATAACGTATCCTTAAAAACTCAAGATTAAAAATATCAGATACAATGAAGACGCTTTCCGTAAAGTAGCTAAGTTCGATAAGAAACATTGTGTATATTTTTATCTCGTATGACGTACATACGTAAATCCTATAATTTGTTGGGTTTTCCTAATCATATTGGTTTTATCAGTGTATAGTTTGATAGATTAATTTTTAAGTTGACTCAACAAAAACGTGTGAGGTAATGAAGCGTTCTGCTTCATTTTCTGCTTCATTACCAATTTTATCAATAATTGTATTAATAACTTATAATTATAAAAAGCATCGGTGCCTCATGTGGTGTGGACTGTTGCCTTGCGATCAGTAGGGTGCAGGTTCAAATTTCGTCACTAATGTCTTTTTGAATTTTTGAAATGATATAATCGCTTATCTGAATCGCAGGAGAAGGAAAACATCGCGAGGAAACATCGTGAAGGCGGCCAATCCGCACTGGGCCCGCGTGGGCGAATAAGGCCTTTAGTACACACTTTACGGGTATGCTCGTACCCTGTGGTGGGTTTATGATTAATTCATCCCGTTAAGCCATTACCTACAATTTTATGATGGTGGTCGTTAGCACCCACCTACCCGCATTGGGCCCTCGTTGCGGCTTACGGCCCAAACTCCCCATAAAAATGCTGTTCAGGAATGCCTGTGCCCTGCATAGGCTGTTATAGGCTGAAGATGATCTATAAATAATAATGATGACGAATAAATAAATACAACAAAGAAAATTCTTCGCAGAGTTTTAATAAAAAACATGGTCTCAAACAGTAGCAATAGAAAGAATCCAGTTAGTATAAGGAGCGATAGCAGCGCTTATCCCAGGATACGTCTCGTTGGCGCATCCTCGACCCCAGGACACCACGCCGATGATGATATGGTTGTAGTATAGTGGACCTCCAGAGTCACCTTGACAGGCGTCCCGGCCACCTATATCCAGGAGACCGGCGCAGATCATGTTCTTCGTTATTAATTGAGGGTTTGGACCGGATCCGTAGCGACTTTTGCATATTTCATGGTTGATGATGTAAATTTGCGTGTCTAGGAGTACTGCAGATGCTGACGATTGTCCAGGCTGCAACGTGTAAGAAATACTCATCCAGAAGACTTTTCTAATCGAAGCCATATTATTTACAAGGTGGTAGACTCGATACTGAGTCGTCTAGGTAAGTACCACCGCAGTGCCAGATATCGTCCCGTGAAACAGGAGTGTGATGCGCTTTTGTGTTTCGGGATGAGGGCACAGTAGCTAGTGAAATTACTGGGTATAAGAGACCTAACATCTGTCGTCTCGGGATGAAGGATAATAACTGTCTATCAGTTTTTGGTATCTTTCAATGCCGCTCTGTCATGATTACTTACCATCGAGTGAGCGTCCTGACCGTCTTGTACACTTTTAACATTTAAAAACATTTTCCTGATGGTACCCATTTTTCATACCAAACTTCTATATTTAGAAAAATGATTATAATTTTCTTAGGTCTTTACATTTCCGTCTGTTCTTTTGACATTTATACCTACCATTATTTTTATTTATTCACTACCAATACTCTCCTAGTAATACTCATTGACTAATATTTCAAATATAAGGACCAAATGCTTCCCATCTTTATTTAATCTTTACTTTGTCCATCATCTTTCCTGAGTATAAAAATGATTTAAAAAATATAGGCATCTCTTTGTAAAAAATCATATTTAAATATGTATCCGATGTTTAATACCTTTCTTACTTCATTTGAAAGGAAATTATGCCTTATAACGGCCGATGAAACAGGAGTGCTTTGCACTTTTCTGTTTAGGGATGAGAGCACTGTAGCTAGTGAAATTACTGGGTATGAGAGAAAGGTCTCTCACTGTGCCCGTCACCCGAGACAACGAATGGAAGGCCATTTGTTGTCTCGGGTGATGGGCGCAGTGCGGCATTGACGGAGAATATTAACTATCTATTAGTTGTATGAGATAAATATGACAATGCCGCAATGTCACGGTCAGGCGTATCACTTACAATAACGTGAGCGGCCTTCTTTTTGGCATCTTTTACACAATATAAAAAAAAATCATTTTTGACAAAAAAAAAATACGAGTACCTATACTGATTTTAGTACTTAAAAACTAGAAATATTAAATTGAATTGTTAATTTACCCATGATAATAATGATTTCTGGATTGTTTCACCGCGAATTTTGCACCATTACACAACACAGGCAATGATTTTTTAGGTTTTTATCCTAACATAATTTTTATATTTTTTCATCATCATCATCAGCTCATTAAACGTCCCCACCGAGGGGCACGAGCCTACCCGTATAGGGTGATTAGGCCTTAGTCGTCCACGCGGGCCCAGTGCGGATTGGACGACTTCACACACAACCTTCGAATCTCTTTGCAGGCGTGCATGAAGGTTTCCTCACGATGTTTTCCTTCATCGTAAGAGCGTCGGATAACGTACATATATTTTCGAAAATTCGAAAACACATTGGTACGTGTCGGGATTTGAACCTCAGCCCTCCTGGTAGGAAGGCGACAGTCCACACCATTGAGCCACCGACGCTCATTATATTTTTTATCCTAACATAATCTATGGCTCTGTTGACAAGTGCACGCTATATTTTGTGATTTTCCATACAAGAACTGGTATTTGGACACACACACTTTGTTGTTAGAGAGACTCTGTCCATATTTTTTATACGTTCATAGTGTCTGTTTATTATTTTATCTTAATCTGCTTACTAAAGAAAGCATAGACAAAGTTTGATCACCGTTCATACTTACTATGGTATGACCCCAGCCAACGTGGACGACTTGAGAATTGTCTGGAAATCTCATGCCTTGATGGGGGATGATGGCTTGTTTTATAACAGAGCTGGTGTGTAACGGACTAGCTAACCGTACCACGGAGATATCTCCGTCATATCTGGATGCTACCATATACGAAGGATGGTTATACTCCTTGGTAATATAAACAACTACGCCGCCCGTGTTTCTGTAGGTTGTGCCAGCTCTGATACGTCTGAGGTGTGGTGCGTAGGTCCTGTAAAATAAGTGCTGTATGAACTATGGATTGAAAAAAAAAGTCGTTAAAATACGTTTTAAGCATATGAAAATGTTAAATTGAAATTGGGCCTGCTGTGTAGAACCAATGGGGCGTTGAGGTTATAAAATTGCGTCTACATAATGAAAAAAAGGGAGAGCCACCGCTCTTTGGTGTGGACTGTTGCTTTCCGATCTGAAGAGTGCAGGTTCAAATCCCGTCACCTATCAATGTATTTTTGAATAATCGAAATAATGTGTACGTTTATTCGACGCTCGTACGCTGAAGAAAAACACACTGGAAATCTGCGCACTCCTGCGAAGAGATTCAAAGATGAGCGTAAAGTCGGCCAATCCACACTAGACCCACGTGGACGACTAAGGCCTAATCACCCTATAGGTACGGGTAGGCTCGTACCTTTCGGTAGGTACATTATAATGAGCTGATGATGATGAATGCAAAGAGAAGTGTAGACTGACCTCTACCCAGATATACTGATTCCCTGAATAAGGTGGCGGATAGCTGTTAGAATGCTAGAGATCAATCATGGAAATCATTATGGGAGCATATTATTCAGCAGTGAAAATACTAGGATGTAATTATGACGATAATTTTGTTAATAATACTATTTGGCATGCCTTACCCTCAAAGAGGTTTCATTTGAAGGCTATGTTTGAAGCTTCACTAAGTTAGTTTTTGCAAATGGTCTCCTAAAAGAACGTCTGAAAAATCTAGATTTAGTGATTATACAAACGAGCCATGGAAGCAGTGTGCTGCGGACAGCACGTAGAACGTGTTCAGGATATTCGCGCCACAGCTTTGTGACCATATGCCTTCGTTGTTAAGGCGCTCTGACTGCACTATAGACGGGTACTTCTCGATCGTGGTTGGATTGCCACCAACAATCCTTTGAGATTCTCCATTGCAGAAAGCTGTAATGACAAAAGTTTTAAAATAAATGTTGAAATGAAAAATGGAAGGTTTAAATGTGAACGATACACAAGAAAAAAATAAGATGAAACAAATATGTTTAATGCAAAAGTCAAATTAGGCACTTACTTATTGTAAAAAAGATTACAATGATAAATTTTGAAAGATATTGCAATGAAACAAACAATTATTTAGATGAAATGAAACAAATACAATACAAAACTAACATGAAACAGAGAATAACTTTACATAATTATTCTTGTTTCTATGTTTGGCCATTAAGACTATGTGCCTAATTATTTGGCATATTTATAATAATTTTAAACCAAAATTTAAAAAAGATTAGTAGGTAACATATTTTTCATTTAAAATTGTACAGTGCATCGCATATATTACAGTAGATCCGATCCATATAATCAACATCAAGCTAAACGCAACAGAAATACACATATATAGAAAAACCTATTAACAAATACTCACCTGCAAAAAGAGTTAAAGCCAACACAACCACACGAATCATTACTTACACACTACACTCTAGAAACCCTATCAAATACTGATAAGTAAATTTTATACTTGTTATTGTTATGAATTAACTTTTGACTATGATATTTTATGGTTTGATAATTTAGTTTTATTGAAATCATAAATTACGACATCAATATAATATAAAACGAAGAGTGTTGCGTAAATATATTGTGTTCATTCTATGAAAGTATTGTACTATCAATTAGTCGATCGCATCATTCTCTTCGATCATAGATGTTCGAAGGTCTCACAACCAATGATATCTCGTCGTATTACTGCCAAAACCGCTAATGTGCAAAAATCTCATTTGAGAAAACTTGATTTAAAGGTTTGAGAATATTTTTGCGTGAAATCGCAGAATTATGTGTACTCATTTTATATCATTTGAAGCTTCATTTATTGTAGTTTATCATTATTTTATAAAACATACATAATGTTTTATAAGTAAATGAAAATCATATGATCCCAAATATGATGTCGCGTAATTTATGTCACTTAACTGGTTTTTGCAGTAAAACTACATTCTCGTATATATTCTTAAGTAAAGTATCTACTGCTGTATTTTTACTTCATTTCGATTGATTTTATATGAAAATTAACTGGGACCTCAAAATAATTAAAAAAATATCATTAGTTTTCGGGATTAGACGATCTTTTCAGAAACGTAACGTTTATTACCAAAAAAATTTGCAAGACATAAAACATACCAAAACAAGGTTAAAAAGAGATTAAAAATGTTATTTTGGATAGGCATTTCTCCTGATTACTCCTCTTCATCACTAGGTTCGGATTCGGATATTTCCACATCTGGAACTCGATCAATAATATAATTTTCTACTCTCAGAGAGTGAAACCGTCCATGATATTCCTCTGGAGTTATCCCTTTGTCAAACAGAGTGATCAAATCCTTCCTTTTTGCTGTAGAAATTGGCATTGGTTTGTCAAAAAGCTTTTTTAAAATTAGGAAAACCCACTCTATGGGGTCGGAGGTGGTTCCACAGAATTAGGATTCGAGATGCCACGTCGCTTTATGTTCCTTGAAGTGTATCTATATCTACAGCAGCATTGGTTTTCAGATCACCATAGCTTCAGAAAAAATAAAGAAACACCGTGAATTACACCAGGATCTAAATATCTGTCGGCCGAAATGCACACAGAGACTGTCACTGTTTTGAAATTTAATTTAGAATCAAGTACTTAGTAGTCCTGAACTCCGAAAACTTACTCTAATTCAGAGAAGGAGATAAGATATCCCAAGTAGGTATCGGTTTTCTGGTGCATGAGACGTTTGTGTCCAACCGGGTTGAGTACCTCGTACTTAAACTCACCGACAGGTACTCCTTAAAGGTCTCGCTCTGACGAAGATGTTGAAGCCATGTATGAGGGTATCTTCAGAGTCATACATGGCACAACCTCGACCTTCTATAATGCCTTTTTTGGGAAATTCAACACTAAAGTGAGAGTACAATATCATGACGATTCGAAAATTCGGATTTTCGGATTGGGGCGCAGGAATGACAGGGGACAGATTCTAGTCATAAGAGTCATCTGGCGAAGCTCAAGACCGCAAACGGCCGATACTCGCAAAGCACCCGCATGTCCTAGAAGAGGTTGAGAGTTTATATGAAAGACTTTATCATCGAGCGCACATTAGCCACTGACTGAGGAAACCGAAAATTTATCTTTACTACTTATACGTCACTATATGCAAGATATCCGACGACGACATTGACTTAAGCGATATTAGTGCAGCACTAGACAACTTAGAAGTGGGGCCGGGTGATCTCGGTAGCACGACAAAGCTTCTAAGAGCCGGTGGAAAACCCGTCCTTAGAGCATTAGTTAAACTCTTTAATGCCGTTATTCACCAGGGAACTACACCGGAGGCGTTGTTCAGATGCGTCGTCGTCTTGTTCTTCAAAAGGGGTGATAAAACTCTTTTGAAGAACTATAGACCAATAGCGCTTTCGAACGTCTAAGGTAGTTTTCCAGGGTTTTGTTGTGACGAATCGTCTCATAATAAGACTTGATGAATCTTTTTTTGATTGATCCCAACCTCTGGAGCAGGCTGGGTGTCAAAAAGGCCACAGCACCGTGGACCCCATCCATACAGAATTATCGGCAAAAGACCGAAAAGTATAACCAGCAGCTGTGTATGGTGTTTGTCGACGACGAAACCTTCTTTTTTATCGAAACCTGGGCTGTTCTGGAGGCTTTACAGCGATTTGGTATCAATTGGCGATATATCGAAGTGTTGAAATGCCTCTCTAACTCATCAATGATGACTGTTCAGGTCTAAAACCAGCAGATAAGACCCATCCACAAGACTTAAGTCATGTTCAGTGGCCATGTCATACGAGTATACGGTATGCGTCGATGTCGTCACTCTCGAGGTTGTGCAGTAAAACATTCACCTAGGCCGAACCACACAATTTAGCCGGCATAACTTCGAGAGAGAGGCCAGTAAGAGGATTCAGTTGGGCTGGACAGCAATCGGCAAATTATGTCAGATCTTGACGACGATGATTCTATAATTTTTAAAGACAAAGGTCTTTGAGCTATACGCCCTACCCGTGATAATATACGCATACTTTTAAAATATAATACCTTTTTTGTCTACAAAATGAGATATTCGAATTGTACTTCGCTCACTTAGTTTGTGAGAAAATATTTTTTAAATTTTGTTTTTGCTTTCCTGTTAAATGATGATTTTTGACCTGAATCACTTATAACAGAAAGCTCAGAATTAATTCTCATTTATAAAATAAACACCCACACATCAACGCAAATAGAGGCGCGTGAGTCGCGATTGAATGAACTTAGGCACAGAATGGTCAGTTCGAACGCGCACTTAGCTGGTTTTAGCTCTAATAAGTTTCTCTTCAATAGAAACATTGTTACAGGTAAAACCACAGATTTCCCAATACAGGAGATGGGACAAGCCGCGTTTAAAGTGCGACAACTGTAAGCTCAACGAGCATACACTGGCTACCAGTTTATGCTCTGTGAGACGAGTCAAGACCACGAATATTAGAAGAAATTACCGTTTTTTCCAAAATGCCATCCTGTGCAATTGTAACATGCCATCATCGCAATGAATCAGTAAATTTACCAAGAAATATAATAACTTTTCACAGGTAAAACCGAAAAAAAATTGCGACACTAGGATTGCCTATAAACTTGGCGGCTTGTCCAGTCTAATGTATATTCTCATGTCTGTGGGTAAAACCGACAAAGTTACTATATAATTTATTGACTGTACAATTGGCAGGTCGATTAATGCAAATTCGTCTGGAAAAAAGTTTTAAAGATGTTGACAGTTTTTATCTGGATAGAAAACAAATAGTGTAGATACTATGACCTTTTGCAAACCAGGTAATGGCATTATAAGTTATTTTCAGAATACAATTTGCTATTGTTAACTTAAATGTAAATGCAATAAATACTATGTTGATGGATTTCTTGTAGATAAATCATAAATCAAAAAATATCATCGATATTTCAGTTTTTTCTTGTATAATTTAACAAAAATTGCACTAAGTAATTTTACGCAAAAGCTATCTTTAATGGATGCTACTAGAGAAAAATGGGTTTTACTAGTTATAGACAATAAAAAATTTATTCTTAAACTGAAATAAAAGCAATTTCAACAAAAAGTCACATTACGGTTTTGGAAGTAATACGACGATCTATATATATAAAGAAATCGGGAGTGCCTATTTATAATATTGAAATAACCGCTGTTTACTACAGCATAATATTAATTCAACAGTACACACACAAAACAACATTTTTTTATTTTTTGTCGGTCTGTTTGTACTGGGTAATCTCTGGAATGGCGAGGACGATTTGACGGGACTTTTTGCCAGGGACCTACACCAGAAAAAACAAACAAACAAACAATAGCTTTTATTTTAGACAAAAACTGTTATATTAAAAATATGAGTAGTGAAGCCATAAATCTTTCATGACTAACCGTAGTTATGAACCAGGATCCACTGTTATACATGTCTAATAAAAGCACAAAGCTTCTTAGAAAATATTTTCGATCAACAATTCCGATATTTGCTTAACTTGAAATAATGTGTAGACTACAGATTCTTATATAAAGGTCATGATACCTGTATACTTATCTAGCAAAAAGTTTATGAATTAATTCAAGAACAAGAAGACTGCATAGGCGGAACTTAATATCCTATGTGTAACTACGTTAAAATCATTGAAGGATGTAACCAAGTAAAAGAAGAAATAATCCAGTTCCTATAGCTGTAGAACCTAAAATGATACTAATATCGAACATATCTAATAAACAGAATATAATCAGTTATCTACAACTCTTAATCATTATTAGATTAATTCTATACCTATCATTAGAAACAAATGAAAGTTAGTTACCTATTGCTACGATTACTGAAACTTTAATAATAATTATGACGTCATGAAGCTGATAAACCGTTAAATCCGTCATTTTACTTTAATATGCTAGTCATCATAGTGCATCTGGCTTGTTAGAACGGTACAAAAACTCTTTGGCTTTATAAAACTTATTAGATAATATTTAATTTAAATAACGAATGAATGATCCGACCGTTTTCGGTCATGGCGACCACTTCGACTCCTAAACAGTACGGCGTACATGCGCTTGAAGATGGCTAATGTAGCCGATCTTTGCAGTAAACTCCTAGTACAGCTTTGATATGAAAAATAGTGGTTCACCGTTTATGACGTATAAAAAAAAACTACACACAGAAATCGTTCAAACTAAATTTCGTTGTTAGATTTTATGGTAATGTATAGTATAGTATAGTAGTAGTTTAGTGACATACGAACGGACAGACAGACAGAGACATGACGAACTATAAAGGTTCGTTTTGCCATTTGGCTACGGACCCTAAAACCGTAGTTAAATCCCACTTCTATAATGGTAAAATGGGTATATATGATAAAATGGGTCTACTTTTGTGGTTGGGCTCGGCTGCTTATATTACTATCATATACGTGTGCTATAGAAAAGAGCTAAGTAATGACTTTAATAAAATTGATTTGTCCAGAAATAATAATAATAATAAATATCCACTGACATTCACACAGCGCCATCTAGCCCCAAGTTAAGCGTTAAGCCTGTGTATGGGTACTAAACAACGGATAAACATACATACATATATTTTTTTTGTAAAATACATACATATTATACATAGAAAACACCCAGACCATTACAAACAGACACATTTATTACACAAATGTTTGTACTGCCGGGATCGAAACCCGGAACCCTTGGTTGCGGCCGACCTCAACCGCAACACCAAATGGGTCGTCAAACGTAAGTAGGCAAATAATTTAGAGGAACTATTTTTATTTAAAAACGTTGCTCTAATCATTTTTTAGTTGCTACGACAGTGTTTAGGCTAAAATAAATAAATAAAAACGTCTATATTTCTAATAAAAAAAGGTTATTTCCCTATTGGTGACTGGTAACCATGCATCAAATAACATCAACATCAAATTCGTATATACTAAGCTTTTCCTATTCAACCCATTGCAGTCCACTGCTGGACATAGGTCTCTCCCCATTTTGCGCCACATACCCGGTCTCCGCTTACCCGGTCCTCCAGGCTTTACGTAATACCGTAATCGTCGGGGCCCTATCGTTCCAAGTTGCTCCAGTGCCGCACTAACCTCTCTAACGTCCTTATTTGTGCTATCCTGCAAATAATGGTGCATAGTGGTGAACGTGGGATCGACATTTATATTAATTATAGTTTACTAACACAAATGAAAGCTTTTTTCTATTATGAATCCCAAAACAAAATTTCGGCTCAATCGGTAAATGATATCGAAATTGAGCTACAGTCTTGTGAAAACTGTCATATTCTCATTCACAATAATAAGTGATATTATTTCAGAGTATTCTAGCGGTCAATGCGATTGGTCAAAGTGGATTATAAATCCATTTTGACCAATCGCATTGAACCCGCGTGTTTGGTAACGGCTCAATTTGCCCATGGCTATGTTGTGTAAAATAGCCCGTTTCCTGTATTCCGTGTTTGATTTAGGAACACAACAAGGCATATTTTGTTCGCAACCTGTGCAAAGTAGGCAAATCTTTTCGTTTATGTAAGCGTAGCGAGTGAATGTTATTTAATAGCCATAATATAGTCTGCAAATCATGTCGTGTACACATGTTATAGGATTGTACTTTAGTTATAAGCTATTATTGTAATTATCTTACAAACGTGATCTTGAGACAATCTGTTTGTGTACCAAATAAATAGATTATAACCATGCGATGTTATCAAAAGTGAACATAAAATCAGGTTGAAGATACTTTCGCAATGCTTTTTTTTGCAATATGACATACTTATATAAAATAATATGTTAGGGAAGACTTTTCCATACAGTGGTCTGTTACTAGCTGATAATAATGATGATACTCGTTCAGGAACGTACATCATCATCAGCTCATAAATGTTCACCGAGGGACACGAGCCTACTCGTATAGGATGTATAGCCCGTAGTCGTCCTTGCTATAAATGCGGATTGGCCGAGATCACACACAACCCTTGAATAGCAACCCACACACACACAACCCTTGCAATGCCCTGACAGGGTCATGTTGAGAAACCTGTACTAATATTATAAGACCATTGTTAACCAACATGCGCAATAAATGAATATGAAATGAATATGAATCTTCGCAGCGTGCACAGGTTTCCTCGTTATGTTCCTTCGCCTAAGAGCGTCGGATAAACGTACACATGATTTTGAAAATACATAGGCACGTGCCGCGCTTTGAACCTGCACCCTCCAGGTCGGAATGCCAGTCCTCTAGAGAGTAATAGTCCACACCATTGAGCCACCGACGCTATTAAAACTTACATGTATGTAAAATTAAAATCTTGTCAAAAACTTTACATCAATGACGCAACACTCAGAACTAGTGAACTAAGTGTAACATTTTACGTACCTTTTCATATCTCATATCTAATAATTTAAATACCTGATAGTTAATATAAATCCGTGTTTTTTTTAATTCACCAATCCGTAAGTAGATAACACATATAGATAGTGTTTAGTATTTATAACCAGGTGCTATTGGGAAATTACTACAGTTCGTCAAAATGCACCAACTAACGGCATTTGCTTTCTTGCTCTTTGCAGGTATGTATTAAACGTGTTTAAAAATAATATTTTACCTTAAACTCTCATCTTTTATTTTCATTTCTTTTTTATTTAAAAATATATTGGCATCTATTGGATACAATTCGTCAAATCAATCTTTGCCATAGATCCCTTGACGCTCCTATGTCATCAAGCTCTTTATATTCCCATTTACCTATCGCAGTTCGCTGTTGATCATAGGCCATTTTTTATGTTATAGTGTACAGGTCGGTCCAAGACGCTGATCAGATGGTAATCGATACGCCTAAACCATGACAGAGCGGCATTGAAGGAGACCAACAGCTAATAGGCAGTTATTCTCCTCCATCAATGCCGCACTGCGCCTGTCCGAGAACAGGTCTTCTTATACCCGGTATTTCACTAGCTACAGTGCCCACATCCAGAAACACAAAACGCATAACACTCCTGTTTGGCAGGACGATATCTGTCACTGCGGGGTACCTACCTGGACGACTCAGTATGGAGTCTACCGTCTAGTAGTTTGCGACACATAGTCCCCCAATTTTCTACCCAACCTCCACCAGTGACCTATCGCAAGTCATAAGTCCATCGAACCGGAGGGCGTCCTACGCCACGCTTGCCAAATCGCGGTCTTTGGCTCATCAATAGCTGAGTGGAGGTTTCACTTTATATATATTATATTTCAGGCCTCTGCCATGCAAGGATTCCATTTAAGGCAGGAGGAAGGATTGTTGGCGGATCACCATCAAGCGTTGATGAGTATCCTTCCATAGTCCAAGTGGACTTCCTGAGCACATGGAGCAATGCCTGGAGTCAGTCTTGCGGTGCCAACATCATCAACAACTGTATGTCGTGTCTGCTGCTCATTGCTTCGAAGGATTGTAAGTAACTTCATTTCAGTCACCATTACCAATTCAGTGATGATAAAGCCATGAGGCCTTACTCTTTTGTGTATTCCGTTTGATGCCAAATGTCGTCACAAACAATTTTACTGAAATTCTATGGAAACACTATTCAGAAAGTTTAAATTAACAGAATTTCCATTATTTGTTGATGATTATTATAATATATAGCCAGTTCGAAAATTACAGATGTTGAAAACCTTTTGTTATCCAATTCAATTTATATAAAAATGGCGTATGAACGCACATGGCGGAATCAAGATTTTTGTTCTTAATATCAACATGATATTTTTTAAGAGACTTCTAATCTCAGTAATGCTCAGTGTCAAGCTGGACAGCCCCCTTCTGCGTCAATGGCTCCAAACACAAGTGCGTGTGCCCAGAGCCCACATGGTGGGAAATTGATAACATAGATTTTAAATCGTTTGTAAACTAACAATTTTTATGGGTTAAGCCTGAATAAATTTTTGTCACAATGTTAGTAGTAACAGTAAGTGTTACTAAAGGCGTTTTATGTAATTTCGTTTGACTAAAGATACGAGGACGTCTAACTATAGCTATGTGCACTGACGCTATATGAAGTTCGTGGTTTACCCTGATCCAATTTGTGTTTTTAATTATGGTTTTGCGATTTAATAACCCAAATATCATTACACACTCATAAAACCTCCTTATACACTCTATTGTTAATCTCTACTCAGATACAAAAAAGTTAAGAACAAGTAATCCAAATAAATCACTTGCCAGCAATTCCAGCGGAATCACTTTCTAAGTCTTTTTAACACTCTACTTTAATTCTGAACCGTTTTTTCTAGTTCGTACCTGCCTTCTCGCCGTCGCATTCGCGCTGGTGCCACCAACCGTAACTCAGGCGGTATCCTCATCCCTGTCCAAAGGGAGTTTAACCACCCATCTTATGGAAATGTCGGTCTTGACGGAGACATCACTGTTGTGCGCCTCTCCAGCCCCTTGTCTTGGGGACCCACCATCCAGAATATTGTAATTCCCCAGCAAGGCACCGTCATCCCGGACAACCTGCCAGTTGTGCATGCAGGATGGGGTGACAGGACGGTAAGAGATTACGAGATTTTTAAGTACACTTGATAAGAATACAGTTGTCACTTAGCCAACACATCCCGTATGTACAGTAAAAGGCGACAGAAGCACAGAACTCAACCTTCCGTTTTATAAATACTGAATTCTACAACCCGCAATCCACTTTTGAATTAATAGGGTGCAAGGTCATATTCATAATAGTGAAGGGTTTTGACATAATTTCCAGTTGCTGTCGAGTACCTATAAAAGGTTCAATATAAGAACGAACGACACCCATTCCCTGTTAATTTTTATTTTTTCCAATAAATCAAATAGTATTTTGAATTTTGCCATCCTTTGCCGAACTCTTTCAAGCTCAAGAATCGGCTACTGATTGATTTATATGAAATTAATGTACGATGAAGCATAAATCCCAAAGGAGACATACGAGTACATATGTGACAATGAATAATTGACGACCCATTTGGTGTTGCGGTTGAGACGTCAACTGCAACACTAAAGGTTCTGGGTTCGATCCCCGGGCAGAACAAACATTTGTGTACATGAATGTTCATGTCACAAATGTCAGTCTGTTAGTAATGGTCTGGGTGTTATCTATGTATAATATGTGTATATTTGCAAAAAAAATATATAAGTATGTTTATCCGTTGTTTAGTACCAATAATACAGGCTTCACGCTTAACTTGGGTCTAGATGGCACTGTGTGAATGTCATTGGATATTTTTTTGTCTTTACAGCAAGGAGGCAACGATCCCTCCCCCGTGCTCCTGAAGGTACAGATCAACACCATCAACAATGAGCTCTGCCGTCAGCGCTACCATTCTCTCTCCCCCAACCTCATCGTTACCCCCAACATGATCTGCGCCGGTGTCTTGGACGTCGGTGGTCGCGATGCCTGCCAGGGTGACTCTGGTGGTCCTCTGTACTATGAGAACATCCTCATCGGAGTCGTGTCCTGGGGTCACGGCTGTGCCAACGACACCTTCCCCGGAATCAGTGCTGCTGTTGCGCCATACACCAACTGGATCGTACAGACCGCTGTTTAAGAAACTTAAATAAAGTTAAAATATAAGAACAGTTTTTGATTTCGTACAAATGCTTTATCCTTTGTTTTTGATTAATAACATTAATGTATTATTAAGTGCTTAATTATTGTAAACATGAAAAATTGGGACTGGCTCATATGCCCTAGGTTTCTTAGTTTAAATAATTCTTTAATAGATACTTTATAATAAATTAAGGTATGCTGCAGGGAAAATTAAACACATGGTAGATTTTATCTCTAAGAGACTACGAGCATAGCTCGCTGGATTGCGCGTTGAGTGACTTTGAACTTGTCGCAATCAGTGTTTATGTCTCAGCTGCGTATGTTAAGCACGTATGCGATGCGTTGCCCAAAGACTTTTACACCAGACAAAATTGATTTTCCGTTGTGTCTGAATTCCTGGCGTTCAATGGGTTAAGCATTGCGGAATCGCTGACGTTAGGATATAACGTAACTTACCTTATGTCGCTTACAATAAAGATCGTAAGAGACTACGAGCATAGCTCGCTGGATTGCGCGTTGAGTGACTTTGAACTTGTCGCAGTCAGTGTTTATGTCTCAGCTGCGTATGTTAGCACGGGTGCGATGCGTTGCCGAAAGACTTTTTTTGTCTGGATTCCTGGCGTTCAATGGGTTAAGCATTGCGGAATCGCTGACGTTAGGATATAACGTAACTTACCTTATGTCGCTTACAATAAAGATCGTATAATAGCTTTTCAAAATTCGCTGAACTAAGGCCCATGTTGATTAACCGAGGCTTTATAAAAAAATATAAATATTGACGTGGAACTTGGTCATTGCTAACGATTAGATAAGCATAAATAATGTGACATCACAAGCGTGTATGATAAACTAATCACTAATTACCGGTTCAATAATTTTACGAATCACTCAACTTTATAACACGGATACCGACGATACCGTTTTACTTGTGGCACTACAAGTGCGTTGTTGACCTTTACAATTTTCCAATGAACAGTGAACAGTCGGTGGCTTAATGGTGTGGACTGTTGCCCTCCTACCGGGTGGGTTGAGGTTCAAATCCTGCCACGTGCCAATGTGTTTTCGAATTTTCGAAAAAAGTATGTACGTTATCCGACGCTCTTACGGTGAAGGAAAACATCGTGAGGAAACTTGCGCACGCCTGCGAAGAGATTCAAAAGTTGTGCATAAAGTCGTCCAACCCGCACTGGGCCCATGTGGACGACTAAGGTCTAACACCCTAACGGGTAGGCTCGTGACCCTCGACGGGGACGTTAATAAGCTGATAATGATAGTGAAGTGAGTTCTTGGTCTCGCTAAACCTGACCTGTCTAACCTGATATCACTTTGGCACATTCTTGCAAGGATATTTCATTATCAATCGAAATATTTTCGAAGTAAAAACATCGGATAAAAATTATAAGTATATTTAGCCCCTTTGGAAAAATCTCTCCTAAATCAAAGAAATGTTTTTATCGTGAAGTAGTTTACTGCAGAAACATGTCCTTGTTCGTATCATCTCTTCAAACAAGCAGTAGAAATTATCCAAGTGCTATAAGAAGCAACAGCAGTAATGACTCTGGGGAATGTTTCATAAGCACATCCATGACCCCAGGACACAACTCTAATGACGATGTTTCCGTAGTACAGCGGTCCACCGGGGTCACTCAGACACGCGTCGCCTGCACGGATGTCCAGAATGAAAATCATGTTCTCTGTTACAATTGCAGGGTTCGGCCGTGAAAGGTACCTTTCCCGGCCATAAGTCGTGGTTAGGTTGTAGATAATCGTATCGAAAAGAACTGGAGATGCTATACCCCCTTGCTGTAATTGGAATTTAAAATCAGAATTTTGACTGCCTCCGTGGTCTTAAACCCAACTTTTTGACCACTAGGATAACAGATTTGGGTTTAGATCGCTGCTTGATCTGTAGCGTGGGAAACTGCATTATTAAAAGTCACTTCGTGTTATTTTATCCATTTTATTTTGGACATTGCAAACTGAATCACCTGATTGTCGTACTTTGGAGGGCCTATTTTCTCGGCTACAATTTTAAGGTGGTAGTTCAATCCGCATTGCGCTGGCTATATTTCGTTAAAACATTTGAAACACATCAAACTTAGTAAACAATTGTTGTTTATATAAGACATCAAATGATGAAGTGTCGACATAAAGTTCAATATTTTCTTGAACTGACATATTATCAATTTTGTTTATATCCTTACTTTGCTTTTTACTTATACAGTTTAAGCGATAAGACCATTATTTTTCTCTTTGCTCTGGATTTCGTTTCTTTAACTAATAGAAAGATTCTTATAATTATGTGAGTAAATGTCTTGTGAACATTTTTTTTATAGATAAATCTAGAAGGAAAATGAAAAATTTAACCGGTAACTTACACGCCTTCAAAACAATGTGCTGCAGACAAGACGTATAATTCATTGAGGGTGTTAGCACCATGTACTTGCGACCAGATTTGGGAAAACAGCACCCAAATTTTCTACTTGTGCAAAAAATTGTGAAAAAATTATCTTAATTTTTTCTGCATTTTTTAACGAATACAAATTGTTATCATCTTTTACAACAATTGAGACATTAAACCCTGTTGAATAATATTAATTCGTTAAAAGCATCTAATCAATGCAATTAATCAGTCTCATAAGATTAATTGGTCTGTCGTGCCTGCATTTAAGGAACATTTTATCTTGTATTATACGTGTTTGTATTTTTTCAATAAGACTTCGATGACGAGACTAGCGATGAGAAAATAAAAGTTCATTACCGGATATTTAAAAAATCTTTGATTGATTACATTTCACTATTGATTTCACTAATCGTTGACGTACTTTTTATTTACTGTCGTAAGGAGACGTTTCCATTATTATTTTAAAGGACCAGTAAGTTATGATGACGTCATTGCTCACTATCATCAATTGACCTAAAATTTAGAGTGCTTTTCAAAAAAAGATATTGCAAATAAATAAAAAATAAAATAAGATGTACTTTTATAAAGATATTTAATATTTTATTGAACATGGTGAAAAGTACCTATTTTGGTACATTTACAACGAACAGTTATGTGTGTATAACACATATATTTTAATCTACAAGGAACAATATTATTCAGCAAAAAGTATACGTATATATTCTTGGAATTACAAATAAGAAGTGTTTTAACTGATGTTACACATGAAAAGTTAAACTACATCTCCAGCAAGAGTATTCAAGTGAAGGCGATTAGTTTCGCCGTTTGATCACTCCAAATGAGGAACTAGTGTTTTACATAAATAAAACATAGAAACTCTCGAAAACTTGGTATCAAATATTATTTTGATTTATCATTTATAGAATTTTTAGTTCCTTTGAAGCCCGTTTTAAAGGTATGAAATGTCAGAAAATCTAATTGAAGTTAGATCAAAATAACAGTTAGAATACTGGGTATATGAGTTTCTTTGCTCGATACGTAAAATCTGTCGTTTTTCACTGTATATATATAGGTCTTTCCATTTGAACTAGGTATCTCGGTATCTCCGTTCTTCATCACGATTATCACAAATTGCACAAAATGTATCTCCACTGTACGAACTTGCCCAGTATTTTTTGAGTTAATGAACCGCTAGGAATGCGTATGGGACTTACCTTACTTACTTTTTATTATTAATAGAAATAAGTGCGTTTGACTACTATATCTCCTTATGGAAAGTGAGGATGCAGCCCAAGGTGTATTACGCAAACTCAAACAATTCTTAGTCACTCTTGCCTTGAAAACCCCTTAATTGTACGTATCGGGAAACAGACGCTGGAAGATCATTCCACTACCTTGCAGTTTGGACGATAAATGAAGAACCGAACTGTTTCGTTCGAATAGACGGTATATCGACAACAAAGAGGTGGAACCCCTCCCTACGGCGAGTTGTCCGTTGTTAAATGTTAAGTGATTTTAGTTTCAAGAACTATCGGCCTAGGCATACAGTTGGATGCCGGCGTTTATAGCACGGCCGAGTCATCCAATGGGATGGCTAATTTAACCAAATGACTGCGACATATATACGGAATATACCCACGGGAAGGCACTCAAAAGCACTTGTTTACTTTTTACTACAATTATCACAGACATCCGAATAACAATTAGACTGGACAAGCCGCCAAGTTTATAGGCAGTCCCAGTGTCGCAATTTACTTTTCAATTCTACCTGTGAAAAGATATTATATTTTCTTGGTAAATTTTTACTGATTCACTGCGATGATGGCATGTTACAATTGCACAGAATGGCATTTTGGAAAAAAACGGTAATTTCTTCTAAACATTCGTGCGTCTTCATTCGTCTCACGGAGCGTAAACTATAGCCAGTGTATGCTCGTTGAGCATACATTTGTCGCACTTTTTAACGCGGCTTGCCCCATCTCCTGTATTGGGAAATCTGTGACAATCATATAATCTGTGTTGTTTTCGTCACTGGTAATGACAAAAAAATTAGCTACTACAAATCCCTGATAACTATAAATATATAATCTCTTTGCGATACCATTAAATTCATATCGATTTGGGAAATCCGATGAGAACCATGTTTAAAAAATACGTTATTATTTTTCTTATCATTAATATGAATGTAATTATTTATTTTAAATATTTATTTTTATTTAAATTGTTATTGGTAAATAGCATAAAAAAAGCTCAAATCAAACACTTATTATATCATTTATTTGTCAATCTATCTCATTGATTATTTAATTGTTTTGAAAATAGACGTATGTTATGAGGTTATGAATTACACAAAAAAGATATTAAAATTGTGTCAGTTGATTTAATATAACATCGAGTCGACATAAGGTTGTCCATAAAAACAAAATGTAGCTCAGTTTCGTTCAACATCCCTACTGTCTTGATGCGATGAGGGTTTCTATACACTAACCTTGAGCTTGAAGAAAACAATATATATTATATTTCAAAATATAAAATAAATCTATTCACACAAAACAGTATTCTATAATTCATTAATTATCTCGTCATTCATCAATCAATTTAAATAATAACTGAAAATACTTTTAAGGACTATTATCTCCCTCAGTGGCGAACATTTTGCCTCGAGTTTGAACCTTTCCACATATTGACAACGGCAAAAACATGAAGCTTTAGTTCTAAATCGCGCGAAGAGATGACGCTAGTTGTATCGTTTCTTTACGTGTCTTGTGTTGAATATTGTATCAGTATATTATGTTTTTCGCTATATTATTATTTACTCTGTGCTATAACGTAACTGCCTCCGTAGTTTAGTAGTATGTGTGTTTAGTTTAATGTCATAATGTATGCCTACAAATACACCTGTAATCCCGTTCATCGAAGTCTGGTTTTGTTTGTCTGGTAGAAGTGTATTTTTTGGGGACTGACATCACGCTGTTGTTTGATGATGGCCTTATGGGTGGTTGTATGTATAATCTGTATGTATTAACCAAAATAATGTTTGTTAATGAGTTGTTTAGTACCTTACAAGCTCCTCACTTAATTTGGGGGGAGATAGCGCTGTGTGAGTGTCAGTGGATATTTATTTATTTACGATGGTTATGTCCCAGCCCCTATTCGCGTTTCCAGTACGTATCCAGTCGCTTTACTCCCCAAACTTATACTAGGTTACCAACCCCCTGCAACGCCCTAAACCAAAATGATATATTATAAAAATATAAACATAATACAAATATACGATAACAGATATCTAAAATTACTAAGAGCATAACTACTCCCAAACCAATATTAGTTTAAATCATTTATCTCCTCAGGAATAACAATGCTCGCAAACTCATGTTATTTTGAACATTAATTAATCACATGTTCGAGATACAGTAATCATTGTCAATGTCTGCATTTCATAAAAGATAAAACATGTAATCTAGAGTAAATATGTATTTCTTGGTAAGTGTGCCCCATTCAACATCATTGTGTTTTACCTTTATTTAAGTTGCGAATTCATTCCCCAGCATGCAGCTTTTTAAAGCCTTCAACCAAAAAGCATTCAAACAATTTAAAAAGTGTAATTTTTAGGTCAAGGTGATACGATTAATAATTCCAAGAGGATGAGACGATTACTAATTCAATCGGAACAAATCTATGAGTTTAAAGTTTCTCGTTTTATGCAGCCAGTTGGTTAGCTGGACTCTGAATAGTCTAAGTAGGTTGTATACCTACCGGCAGCGCTTAGATATCGTCCTAAGAATTATGTGTTATGCACTGTGATGTTTCGGTAATAGGGCATAGTAGCTTGTAAAGTTACTGGATATAAGAGACCACTGATAGCTTGTAAATTAACTGTGTATCCTGACATCTGTCGTTTTAGCAGTCACAGGGCAGTTGAAAGAGAATAATTATTAATTATTTTCTAATTGTAGAATGTTCTACAATTGTGGATTTTTTCAACACTACATCTGTGGTGGGCAACCTTTGAATCTCTTCGCAGGCGTTTGCAGGTTTCCTCCTTCACCGTAAGAGCATCTGATAACGTACATTAAATATACAAAATTTGAAAACTCATTGGAACGTGGCGGGATTTGAAGCTACCGACATATTGAGCTACCGACGCTCTTTTCTCACGCTCATCCCGGGTTATTTTTTTACCACGTTGCATACCATGTCCGCATTCCTAACTTTTAGTAGAACGTAGCTTTATTTTTTTATTGTTTAAAGGCTTTTGACTCATAATACCATTTAGAAGACAAAGTCACGCTTGTCTCAAAATAGCCTTGAGGTGAAGTATGTAGGTAAAAGTGCAGTATACTATTGCGTCGAGATCATGCGCCGTATGCACTAAATAGGGGCCATGACGCGACGTACGCGCATCTATTTAAAATCACTGATTCAGTTTACAGTGGTATATAAATAGTCGCTCGTTTAGTTTGTACTGACTGTTTGTTGCTGTATAACCTGACTTTGTGTTTAGATATACTTCTTAACCTTCTATGTTATACTAGACATATGTTTTTTCATAGCTAGGTAAAAGATTAGATGATCCTTCTAATGTTAAACGATACCCATCTCTCTTCGACCTATCGCAGTCCACTGGTGTACATGGGTCTCCCCCATTTTGCGCCAGATGTCCCGGTCCTCCGCTTTTCTCATCCAGCCTCCACCAGCAACCTTTCGCAAGTCGTCGGTCCATCGGGCCGGAGGGCGTCCTATGCTACGCGTGCCAAGACTCGGTCTTCACTCCAGCACTCGTATTCTTCATCGGACATCGGTTCGGCAAGTTCTGCCACTTCAACATGCCGATCCGGCGGGCTATGTCGGTAACATTAGTTCTCTTACGGATTTGATCAACGATACCCATGGAAACTCAGGACTCTGAACAAGCAAACAGTGCGTTGCCAAACTTTAAGGAAAAGGAAACATAGGGATGGGAAGAGCATTTTGGGTCTTCAGTATCCTTACTTACCCAACAAGTTCCATAACACTGGTCTCAAATTTTTGGAGACTTTTTTTATCTGTTTAGGAGTCGAAGTGGTCGCCATAATCGAAAACGGTCGAATCATTCATTCATTCTCACATTTTATGTTCATAATGGTTTGGCAATAAATGAGTACTAACTCGACAGACAACAAGGACTTATTTAACGGTTTGTAAGTAGAATCTCAGAAATTACTAAACCGCTCAAAAAAGTCGACATAAAAAACCGTCGAAACGTTGACATACGCGATGAAGGATTCACAATTTGTTCACATCAAACGCATACCTGTACAGCACATTGGTGGCTAATGAGACGGGCAGCGGTCACCTGAGTTATTGTTAGTTTATAAATAAACTGCCATCGGTATGCAGTACTTAGGGACGGTAACTCGTATGTTATTTAAAATCGAATAAATATTCATACCTCCGTGTCTTCGTTGTCTAGTGAACTGAGATTTGGATTTAGATTCGGAGGTCGTGGTTTCGAACCGCACGGGGACACCGCAGAGTGTAAATCAAGAGTGCGATTTTTCCGAGTTCGGTAAGGACATTATAGGCTTACTCACCAAAAGGACATCATAGGCTTAGCCACCAAAAGGACATCATAGGCTTAGCCACCAAAAGGACATTATAGGCTTAGCCACAACAAAATAAGATGATTTTGTGCTTCGGTGGGCAGGTTAAGCCGTCAGTCCCGGCTTATATCCTAAGATAATCGTTTACACCAACTAATCCGCATTGGGCCTGCTTGGTGGGTTACGGTCCAATCTCTCTATGGGTATGCTGCGTGGGAAGACTTGTCCGTCGCTCGTTATTGGCTGATGACGGAATATACATTAACATTTGTATGTACATGTACACACAAGATGCACTTTTAATTCTGATCCTTTGGGTCTGAGCAGAGATACACGTCCGCTCTATATTCTTTACTTCGTATATCATAGGGATGTTCTGATGAGTTGTTTGTTCATGCTGTTTAATTTAACCACCGTACATCACTGGGATCTCTAAATTTCAACCTCAAAGGCCCGATTACCGCTAATTTTAAAACGCGTTTATAGACTCGTTATTCCGCTAATTTTAAAACAAATCGTTGTTGTGTCTCAATAGAAACATTTTTTCTTTCTGTTTTATGGTAGAATTTAATTGTTGACACAATAAGACAATTCATAAGATAAAGATAAAAAAACTTCATAGCACGTAAGAAAAAAAACATACAACACAACAGATTACAACAAAAGACAAGTACATTATAGGCGGCCTTATTGCTTAGGTAGCAATTTCTTCCAGGCAACCTTTGGGTGAGAGAACAATGCGTAATGGTAAGTGGGCTAGTGTCATAGTCATTGTACTATTATTTTAATTTTTAACCATTAACATTAAAGTTTACAGTTGTATTGTTAAGTATCGTTAATGATGCTGTGATATCAAGTACGTTACTGAGATGAAGGCCAAGGAAAACAAAAGAATTATTTAGCGCTCAATAAAGGCCGACAAAGCAATCAAATATGATTCAAAAAGTCAAAGTCAAAATCCATTCATTCAAATTAGGCTTACAAAAAGCACTTATTAACGTCAAAAATATTAAGCAGTTTAAGACCATGACCACAAGCAACCACCCCTACATCATACATGTGGTCAATCAGCGCGTACATTTACGTCATTATTTTCAAACGACGAAATGCAGGCGCCGTCCTGCAACCCGTTTTTAACGGCGTAAATAAATAAATATCCACTGACATTCACACAGCGCCATCTAAACTCAAGTTAAGCGTGAAGCGTTTAGAATGGGTACTAAACAACGGATTAAGATACTTATATACATTTTTTTTAATACTTACATATTATACATAGACACCCAGACCATTACAGACACGTTCATGCACAGATCACCTAAATCCCAAACTAAGTCATATCACCTACTCGAATGATGTGAGTGATATAAACTAGTTGAAACCGCAATTAGGGTTATTGACATTGGCACCGAAAATAAATGTGCAGAATTTGAAGTATTCAACCCACCCGATACTGTAACCAATTTATTTTGAAAGACTGCTGGCATGATTGCTGGACTGTATCAAATATGATTTAGATCTGTATTTATTACTCAGGTATGCTGGATCACTGGCGCCTGTCCAAAGAATAAATTTGCGTAATTGTAACATTCAATTTTTGACTAAGTACCTACACCGAGCATTGATAGGACGGCCGCCGACAAGATATTATAAAAATTTGGTAAATATTGTTGGCGAATGGTAGCAATACAGCTTTTATTAAAATAAAGATTGGTTTATTTTAGTTATTTTTATAGTGTCATGTCGTATGGTCTACTGTTGTGGGGCTCAGCTGCCGACATTAATATAATATTTGTACTACAAAAAAGAGCTATTCGTTTTATCTACAACCTTAGACCCCGTGACTCTCTTAAGGAACTTTTTAAATGACTATAGCATCACAATATATTTATGAAAATTTAATTTACGTCCGTAAATACTATCATACCTTTAAAAAAAATTGTGACTCACACAATTTTAATACTATTAATAGAAACAAACTTGCTGTTCCAGACTTGAAACTACATAAAGTAGGTAAATCTTTTATAGGAAGATGTATAAAGTTTTTCAATAAGGTACCGCAGAATATTGTCGAGTTACCTTTACACATGTTTAAAGCTAGAATAAAAAACCACCTTTCTAATAAAGGGTACTACACTATTGACGAATATTTATGTGATAAAAATCCGTGGTCTTAAACTGCTCAGCTATTTCAATGTTTATGATATATTGTTACATTAAGGAAAATGAAAATGTTTTTAAAAAAGGCTACACTGTTGAGTTTTTTGAGTGCCTCTTTCTCAACAGGCCAAACCACTGAAGCGCTTTTTTTTCAAAGCATCAAAACTCATATTTTTAGTTTAGTATTTTAATCGTTTTTTATTATATTTTTGTATATTTTTTGACGTTCATAAGTGCTTTTTGTAAGCCTAATTTGAAATAAATGTTTTTGACTTTGACTTTGACTTTGAAAGATTATAGTTGCACCAATTGCCGAAAAAATCACTAAGGACCATGGGTCATGTCGTGAAGAAGTGCATTAGCCATAGAGGCTACAATCAGAAGGGGGAGGAAAAATCCTCCAACTACATGCATGATAAATATCCGTAAGGACATGAAGCAGTTAGGGCTTTCAGATGACGCATACCAGCGGAATAAGTGGCGCCTCAGCACCAGTAAAGCCGACCCAGCATAACGGGAAAAGGGGAGGACAAAGAAGAAGAAAAAACGGTACGTTTAAAAACTGTGAAAAGCGTACAGAAATAAACACTTTATCTATTAGCTTAACAATCTCATTAAAAAGAGGTTGCTTTAAAGCCTCTGCCTGTTTCTATGGTTATTATTATTTTGGAAGTTTCCTATTCAACCTATCGAGCCAGATATCCCGGTCCTCCGCTTTTCTCATCAAGCCTCCACCAGCGACCTTCCGCAAGTCGTCAGTCCATCGGGCCGGAGGGCGTCCTACGCTACGCTTGCCTAGACGCGTCTACACTCCAAAACTCGTCTGCTCCAACGGCGTGGAAGCTTCACGGTAAGATAACAATATCTTTCGATTAATACCTACTGTATGTCCAGCTATTCTACACACGGCACGCGTGGACTATTTTTGACCGTGTACACGCATTTATCAGTGGGATGCAGGTTTTAATCACATCTGACGAGAGACGAGCGGCGGTATGGAATCCGCCTTATAATTGTTTAAGAATAATTCGTATACTATTGAAATGAAAATGAAATTAGTGAATGATAATATCTTTTCTGCTCTTCAGTTCCGATACGGCTTAGTTTTAAAATAATAAAAGTAATTATAATACAATTAACAGCATTTACATGTAATTGTGATTGTCAGCCTTTAACGGCCCTCTGCAGGGTACAGGCCTTTCTGCCCGCATAGCTATGGAAATATATAGTAGGTATGAAAAGATTGATGGATGTGAATGAAGCTAGGGAAGTATGTTAAGACCGCGCAAAGTGGCGTTCCATCATCTCTGCCTAACCCTCTGGGACCAAAGCGTGAGCTTTAGTTATTTATTTAGCTATGGGGAGATGGCTAAAACGCACCCACCACGCGGGCTCCGCGTGATTTCCGCTAGCTTTCTATACAAATTCCGCGGGCGGACTGAACCGACATCCAAGGTTCCGCCTCCGCCAGCGGGAGCAATTGCCGCGTGTCCATGTAGGTTCGCTCAGTCCCTATTCGCGTAATTGGCGAGTACCATGCAATTCTTTCCCTAAACATATACTGGGTTAACTATCCCTCCCCGCAACGCCCTAAGCCGAGGTTTCGTCCCACTCTGGGACGCTCTTAGGCTCGTTTTTTAAAATTTGACTACGGAACCCTAAATGATAGGTACATAATGATATTTTTTTTGCGGGTAGGCAGAGAAACAAGCAGTTGACTTTTTTAAACAGTCTCGTTTTATTTAATTCAAAATATTATTTAAACCTATTATTATGCATATTCGGTATGCTAATATAGAATAGCTTAGTCTAAATACCTGCTGTAGCCATTATCTCCAAATTTTAAACAAGTTTTAGCATCATAACATTAAATTCAAAATCACAGCACTTTTTGGCTCCACATCACTATCAACATGGATAGAATTCAAGAATCCCTTGACACCCTGGCAGCTTCTGTTCACTCCCGGATGACAGCTTTTGAGGAAGAGCTCAAAAAGGAACCAGGTACCAAAGCTGACAGCATCAAAACAATTTCAGCCGACTTCCAGTCGTTCCGTGACTTTGTTGTGATAGCACTGGGAGCCCTTCAGAAGCAGGTTGAGATGCTGTCTGCTGAGCTTGATGGGATGGAGATGAGAAGCAGACGTAAGATGCTGTTGTTGCATGGGCTTCCCGAGGAGAAGACTGAAAATACTGTTGCTGTGGTTGTCACAGTAGCCCGCAAACACCTTTCTCTTCCTGAGTTGCAGCTTGAGGACATCAGTCGTGCTCATCGCATGGGCCGCCAGAGCACATCTTCCAAGAAGCCTCGTCCAGTGCTTGTGAAGTTTGCGGACACAAAGACACGCGACGCGGCATGGATGGCTAAAGTCGGTCTGAAGGGCACAGGGATAACCCTCTCTGAGTTCCTTACATCAAAGCGACACAAACTCTTCAAGGCTGCTCGCCTTAAGCTTGGTGTGACGAAGTGTTGGACGCGTGAGGGGCGCATTATTTATCTTGCCTCCGATGGAAAGCGACACCATATAACATCGCAGCAGGATTTGGAGAGGTTAGTCAGTGAGCCCCGGAGCCCGACCATCAGGGCCTCAGCAACTAGGATGCCTGGATCTACTGAAGCGTTGCGAAAACCACCACGGCGAATAATGCTGGTGCTGAGGCGAGCACGAGCAATACTTCTAGTGGAGGTAAGGCGTCTGGCGCTGCTCCAAAGCGCTCAAGGTTCCTGCGAAGAAGTGATGCCAAGCTTAGTGCACTGTATTATGTAAGCGAGGAATTTTTTTTATGTATTGTTTTTCTCTTTTGTTATCAATTTTGATTCATTGCAGTACTTTTTTTTTTTTTTTTTTTTGTATTTCGTGGCGTTTTAGAGTGGTGCAAGATATGATTTTGTTTCAAACGAGTTCTATTTTCACATGAGTTTTTCATTTCACTTTTGTGCAGTGTTTGAAGGTAATCTCGAATGTTTTAATTTTCCTTAAATACCTTAAATTTATCTAATATAATTTGCATTAACTTACAGATGTCACGTGAAAGCTGTCTAAATTTTATTTGTTTATTTGTTCCACTTGAACTAGGCTAAAGTCATCGTCTATACTGCCTTATCATTAGTATGTAATATATATATATTTTATTATTGATGGTGAATTTAATAGTTTAGAAAACCATAACGAGTCATACTTTAGTCGTATTTTTATTGCACTCGCTTATATACAAGATAAGGCTAGGCATACTGCCTGCTTCTTTATTGTCTCTTTTTTTTTTTTGTTCTTGTTGTGCTTAATTTAGATGTACTAATTTTCCTGTGCCCCATTTTTATTTGTATTATTTTCATTTTAAATTGTCTATTACGGTACCCAGGGATGGGGCATTGAGGCCATGCAGCCTAGTTTTAAGTGTTTATGTTTAATACTTAAATGATTTTATTTTTTTGTAATGTAGTTGTTTTGTGCTTACATGAAAATTTTATGTTAAATCTGGCTGCCGGCAGGTATGAAAGAAGATTTTGTTAGGCGTCAAGACTTTTATTTTATAATTATTATTAATTTATTTAATGGATATTTCATTATGTAATGCAAATAGTTCTAATCAATCAGATATTTTTAACTCTTGCTCATCTGACACAGATGACAGTTTTCACAGCATTCCACTTTCTCTTGGTGAAACTCTAGAAGCCATTTTTTCTGATGAACGTAAAAATTTCAATGTTATTCACATTAATGCGCAGAGTATCCCGGCACATTACATGGATATGCTTGCGTCATTTGACAACAAAAATATCCATGCTATCTTGGTATCTGAAACATGGCTTAATTCCTCTCTTCCTTCAACATCTTACTCTCTTCCTGGTTTTGTCCTTGTCCGTAATGATCGTGGCAGTTCAACTACGCACGGAGGGGTAGCTATTTATATCCGTACATATATCCCCTTCACTATAATTCACAAGTCCCCTCAACCGCCACCTGTTGGTACGGCTGAGCATCTTTTTCTTGAACTTTCTTTCTCCCATTCTAAAATTCTTCTTGGTGTGTATTATAGTCCTTCATGTTATATTGATTACTTTAACTCTTTCGAGCTAATGCTCGAAGAGTTATCTCCTTCTTACGACCATTCTGTAATCGTAGGTGATTTTAATACTTGTCTTGTAAAAAATGATTATCGTGCCAAGAAGCTTCTTTCATTAGTCCATTCTTGTAATATGTATATTCCCCCTCTTAATACAACACATCATTTTCCTAATTGTATACCATCTCTTCTTGATCTCATATTAGTTTCCTCTCGTGAGCACGTGGTTAAACATGGTCAACTTGAGGCAGTCCAATTTTCCTACCATGATTTATTGTACCTATCGTACCGGATTCGACCACCTAAAATCAAACCAAGGACGCTGCTCCTTCGTAATTTGTCTGCCATGAATTTGGACAAACTGCGTGAGGATGCGGGTAAAGTAGATTGGTCGGCAATTGGAAAACTGGAGTCGGTGGACGATCAGGTCGCATTACTTAACTCTAATATCACTGATCTGTATGATTGTCACGCACCGGTACGTCCTGTGCGCGTTAAGCACCTTCCAGCTCCCTGGCTTAACGATGAGATGCGCGAATACATGGCAAAAAAGGTTCGTGCAAAAACCAGGTACAAAATGGATCCGTCAGATAAAAATAGGGACAAATTTCGGCAAATTCGAAATCGCTGCAATACAAAGATACGGGACATACAGCGACGCCATATTCATAAATCTGTCGAGAATGGTGATCCAGCTAAAGTCTGGCCCTTCCTTAACAAACTTGGAGTTGGCAAATCGCGGACTCATCTTTCTAGTAATATTGATTTAAACTCTCTTAACAGTCACTTCTCTTCTTCTGCTGAAATAGACAGCTCTATTAAACTAAATACTATAAATCATCTCAATGCAATGCCAACTCAATTTTTTCCAGCTTTTATCTTTCGCACAGTCACCGCTTGTGATGTTATGAAGAGCGTACAAGCCATTTCCTCAAATGCCGTTGGTAGTGACTGCGTTAGTCGTGCAATGATTACTCCTCTTCTTGATATCCTTTCTCCGGTTATTGCCAACATTCTCAACAACTCCTTATCCTCTGGTGTGTTTCCTACCGTATGGAAGGAAGCACAAATTATCCCACTGCCTAAAAAACCTAATCCTAATTCTCCTTCTGATTACCGCCCTATCTCCATTCTACCATTCCTCTCCAAAGTCCTCGAAAGGTTGGTTCATCAACAACTTACATATTTCCTATCTAGGAACAACCTTTTGAACTCCTGTCAATCTGGCTTCCGTCCCGGTCATAGCACGACTACTGCGTTGGTACATGTTTCCGATGATTCGACTTGGATGGAAAATCAAAAATTAACCGTCCTAACGCTGCTTGATTTCAGTAACGCCTTCAATACAGTAGATTTTGATATTCTGCTCTCCATCTTGCGCTCTCATAACATATCTCCAACGGTGATTGAATGGTTTCAAAGTTACCTGTATGGGCGCCGACAGCGCATTCGCGTTGAAGATTCTTTTTCTGCGTGGTGTAATACTTCTGCCGGCGTTCCGCAGGGTGGCGTCCTATCACCTTTTTGTTTGCTATTTTCATAAATTCTATCACTCTTCGCTCACTTCTTCCTATCATTTATATGCAGACGATCTTCAAATTTATACACAAGCTCCGCTTTCAGATCTCTCAGTTGCTATCGAGACTACCAGAGACCTTATCAGTATTGCCGAGTGGAGTCGTTCCTACGGCTTGAAGGTTAATCCGGCAAAAACTCAGACCATCATTATAGGTAGCCACTGGTATATTTCACGGATTAAACATGATATGTTACCCAGATCATTTTTGATGGAACTTCTATTCCCTACAGCCGTAAAGTCAAAAATCTTGGCGTTACGTTTGATGACTCTTTGGTGTGGAATCATCAGGTATCAGAGGTAAGTAGGAAGGTGTTTGCCGCTTACGGTTCTCTTAAGCGTCTCAGGAATCTTTTGCCGACAAAACCAAAATAAGCCTGGCACATTCGCTTCTTCTTCCTATGCTGGATTATGCAGACGTTTGTTATCCTGATTTATCTATTCAACTATTAAATAAGCTCGAGCGTCTGCAGAATCTTTGTATCCGATTTATATTTAGCCTGCGTAAGTATGACCATGTCTCCTCATATAGGTCCCAACTTCAATGGCTGCCTATTGCCCGTAGAAGGGACTGTCACATTCTCTCCCTCCTTTACTCCATTCTTTCCCACCCTAACACCCCTCTTTATCTTAAAGATCGCTTTATTTTTCACTCAGCAACCTTGGCCCGTGATTTGCGTGCTAGCTCTAAATTGACGCTTGACCTGCCGTCTCATAAAACTGACTTCTACGGAAAGTCTTTCACAGTGCGAGCGATCAAGCTGTGGAATGCCTTGCCCGAGGACATTCGTCGTCGTCGCCGTCTCTTGAGACTTTTAAGAGCCGAGTAAAAAAACATTACTTACAATAAATATTTGTGATCTTAGCTTTCCTTTACCTTTTTTTTCCTATGCTGTAAGCTGTCGCTGTCTTTTTCTTCATGTAACTCTGATTGTATTTTTGTATTATCCTATCTTCCATTTAGTTTATGTATATATTTTATTATGTATTAATTTATTTATTATTATTGTAGTAATGTGTACTTAGTTTATGTACTGTTATATTATAAGTTTTTGCACTAGCCCGCTTACCTATAAGTATTTTTCTTTCACCCAAAGGTTGCCTGGAAGAAATTGCTACCTTAGCAATAAGGCCGCCTACATTGTACTCTTTTTTTTTGTTGTTTCTTGTTGTGTTGTATGCTTTTTTCTTATGTGCAATAAAGAATTTTTATCTTATCTTATCTTATGATAGTCATCATCATCAGCTCATTAAACGTCCTCACCGAGGGGCACGAGCCTACCCGTATAGGGTGTAAAGGCCTAATTCGTCCACGCACAACCTTTGAATCTCTTCGCAGGCGTGCGCAGGTTTTCTCGCGTTTTCTTCACCGTAAGAGCGTCGGATAACGTTCATATAATTTCGAAAAATCGAAAACACATTGGTACGTGGCGGAATTTAAACCTGCGCCCTCCCGATCGGAAGCCGACAGTCCACACCATTAAGCCACTGACGCTCCTAAAATATAGTAATCGGCACCAATGGCTTTACGTGCCTTCCGAAGACGGAGAGCACTGGTGTAATAGTTGAGACATCGGCTATTACACCGAGGGTTCCGGGTTCGATCTCTGGGCAGTACAAACATTTGTGTGCATGAACATGTCTGTTTGTAATTTTCTAGGTGTTTTTTTATATAATATAGATGTATTTACAAAAAAAATGTATATCAGTATGTGTATCCGTTTTTAGGGTTCCGTAGCCAAATGGCAAAAACGGAACCCTTATATATTCGTCAAGACTGTCTCACTATCTGTCCGTCCGTCCGTCCGAATAACACAACCCCTTTTTTCTCCGAAACTATAAGTACTACACTATTCAAACTTTGTACATATAAGTATTCTGAGAACTGCTATTAGGTTTTAATAAGAAACTTGAAAAAAAAATATATTTTGGGTTCCCTATCATTGAACAGAAACTCAAATTTTTATTTAACGAAACCCCCGTGTGGTGTATTAATGTGTAGACTTTAAAAATGGTATTGAGGTTTCTAATATTTTTTTATAAATTGAATAGTTTGCGTGAGAGACACTTTTAAAGTTGAAAAAATTGTGTCCCTAATTTCTAAACTATGGGGTTGATAAAATCGAAAAAAATAAATGATGTACATGACCATACAATCTAACAACGAAATTTTGATTGAACGATTTCTGGTGCGTATTTTTTTTGGGGGCGTATACGGTGAACCACTATTTTTTCATATTAGCTTTAGTAGGTGCCTAAGTAAATAAATTATTTATTTTATGTAACTTGCTGCTGCGGAACCCCACGGGCGATTCCGACTCGCGCTTGGCCAATTTTTTAAGTATCCATATTACAGGCTTATGCTTAGTTTGGGGCAAGATGGCGCTGTGTGAATATCTATGGATATTTATTACTACTGATACACAACACAGGTATGCTATGCAGTTTCAATGCAATTTTTATTGTTCACAATCCAATGTGGTGCATAAGCAATGCAGAACACTCATCACGTTTAATAACATTGCAAAGTATTCAATTAGCTACATTGTAACTGAGTAGTGACGCACCAATTAAAAATGATTCATGCCGGTCATGTATCTTTTCGTCGTTGGGAGAGCGTCGGGGCTCGTGGTGTGGACTGTCGCCATCCTACCGGGAGGGCTGAGGTTCAATCCCGACACGTACCAATGTATTTTCGAATTTTCGAAAAATATATGTACGTTATCCGACGCTCTTACGGTGAAGGAAAACATCGTGAGGAAACCTTCATGCACGCCTGCGAAGAGATTCGAAGGTTGTGTGTGAAGTCGTCCAATCCGACTGGGCCGCGTGGACGACTAAGGCCTAATCCTAATACGGGTAGGCTCGTGCCCTCGTGGGGACGTTTAATGAGCTGATGATGATGTATCTTTTCATCTAAATAAGCTGTTGATTTTTTGGTATTAAATATGTATGTATTTATTTATACAATGAAATAAAATAAACATATATCATTATTACACAATATTTTTTTTATAAATCGAATAAAAAACAAGTTTAGTAAAGGTTAAGTAAAGTTTCCAAAGTCAAGAAACATATATCGGTTAAGGAACGAATGCTTGTTAAAAATTATATATATCTGCTAGTGTGGACTGAATTACAAAGTATAAACTTATTAAGCATATGTCGTGAAAATAAATTATATACAGTATGGTACGCGCTTACCAAACTGGAAGACTGAAGATCAGTCATCATCATGTACGCATATCTAAGTAAAATTAAGGCATCAAAACATTAAAATGTTTTGATTATAGTACCAACATTTGCTGGTATGCGATAAGAAATAAAAGAAATGGCAAATGACAACTGACTTTATTTTCATCACATCATCTTTTTGGTACGATTCATGAAAACACCAAATGGCGTCTTACTGCGTAAGATGAACTATTTTATTGACAGGAAAACAATGGAATTATGGAATATTGAAAATGACATGAGCGGAAACAAATGCAAGAATTTCCACCGTCGCAGTCACCTACAAAGGGACCAAAAAATTACTTTAATGCGTGTTCATCTTTCGTGAATATTCCGCTATATATCCTGATCCTCCGATTTTCTCAGCTATCCTCCACGTCCATCCTTTCGCAAGTCGCTCCATCGGACTGCGAGTCGTCCTACGCTACGCTATATCTTTTCGTTAAAAAATACAAGAGGAAAAATGATGATTTAAACAATTTTTAATAAATGTTTATGAAAATTAAAATTAAAAAGCAGAATCAACAACAATAACATTTCTCACAGACGACATGTCAGCGCTTGTCACGAGAGTTGGCCAAGAGTACAAATATTGAACATTTGGTGCAAACAACTCCTTTGTAACGAGGTTGATGTACTGTCACCGTGACGACGTAGCTGAAATGTAGAATATTAGTATTTATACACAATGGCAGAAATTAATAATCGTAATTATAGGGAAATATGATTACATGCGTAAGCAAAGTGGCGAAGTTGTTTCAAAATACGATCACTGCCTGCTGCCCGTCATACGATAGATTAATGCGAAAGAATATCACCTAGTAGACTTCTGATTTTATAAATAAAATTAATAAATATTCACTGACTTTCACACAGCCATCTGGCCCCAAGATAAGCGTGAAGCCTGTATTATGGGTACTAAACAACGGATACATATACTTATATACATTTTTTTTGTAAAACATAAATATTTATATAGAAAACACCCGGACCATTACAAACAGACATGTTCATGCACACAAATGTTTGTACTGCCCGGGGATCGAACCCGGAACCTTGGTGTTGCAGTCGACCTTTTAACCGCGACACCAAATGGGTCGTCAAATTTTACTTTAAACTTTCTTGTATACGTACTGTATTGTATATAAAGATTTAACCGAAAGTATATTTATAAACGAAATATGCACTCAAAATTTATTATCATATAAGTTTTGAAATGAAATGTAATAAATTTAATTCTCAGAATGTGGTTGTACAAGATTTATAATATAATAATAATCTTTATTTCAGGTAAGTTGCACCCATACAAATTCATCAATTCACCAAATAAAAAAAATGACAAGTGATTTGCATAATAAAAAAAATAGTTTAAAAGATGCACTAGTTGGTGCGTAGAACTTGTTAAGGATAGCATTTAATTTGACTAAGGGGCAAGAAAGCATTGGGGACATTTGCTTTTATATATCGATTCATCATTACTGATATGTACTTGAATTACCTTACCAATAAATTTAACATCGATATAAACTCAAAATAACTTGGTTTTTAAAACTTGAATGATTGTTATTTTATAATAAAGACAATAACTTAATTTTTTTTCAAAACACTACAGCTACATAGAATCCAAGGAAAATTATAATTTAAATAACGTTCTAAACATTTGAAACACAATCGTGAGGATATAAACATAAGGTAAAACAAATGTTAGTCTATCAAATACCAATTAATTTTTTAATCAGCAAAGTTTAGTGAATGTGAAAACTGTTCATTACTACGCGTAAAAACAGCTTCATAAATCACATTGTCAAAAAGAAGCTTTATTTGTTTAAAACATCAGATAAGATAGTAGACAGACAGATGCAGTAGTATCTCAGTCACGCTCCAGCCATGGACAACTTTGGCTATCGTGAAATGGTTATCCAAGGGGCCACAGTCACATCAACACCGTCCAGAGCGCGTCTAAAGCTATAGTGCGAGAAATCGGGAACCAGAAGAGTTGAACGGTATTTACAAACATGGACGCAACATCGACCTACTCGAATCCGGCCGTGAGCCAGGCAAGAACAAAGAATACCTGTTCGTCGGACCTCACCCAGCTGAAGATGCTCCCAACATGTACCACAGTTTTGACGTACTGGCTCCAGACCTGAGCAAGGCTGACGGAAGAATCAGTGAGAAAGGTCTGTGTGAACGCGCTTTAGCTTTAGGAGCGGGAAGGTTTTTTTGACGACGTAGAGTGTGGTTAATAACGGCGGACAATATTGTTGAACATATCAGTTCAGCTCCAGAAGTGGTTGTGAATTTGACCTTCTTGTGGGCGGCGTTCCTCGCACGTGACGAATGCTACCGATTATTTTGGAAGCTGGTGCAGATGTAACACTTCAGAGCCAGCTGGGTTGACAGCTTTGCATTTAGCTGCTTTTAGTGGCGCAGCTAGAGCTGCAGTTTTTCTAATCTCTCGAGGTGCTGATGTTGATTATGCTCCAAAGTATTTTACCCCACTTCACTGCGCTGCGTTTGGTATTCATTAGAAGTAGCAGAAATATTGATTGCACATGATGCGTCATTGCATGCTGTATGTGCAAAGAGCTGGATGTGAGGATAATCTTGTCCACTGTGCAGTAAGGGCTGACGCCGTGGAGTGTATGGAATTGTTTATAGAGAGGAGTAGACCCTGGTTATGTGACGTCAGGTGGTTTGAATGCCCTTCACTTAGCGCTGAACTTGGAGCTCAAAGATGTTTATCATTTCTGTTGAAAGAAACAAAATAAGTTGTGAAGGTTAACCAAA
>PQWD01007808.1:13411-23796 GCA_019425675.1 Leucinodes orbonalis | reverse complement strand
GGGTAATCGGCGCTACGTGAACGCCTATGCTATCGTTTCATTAAAATAACTACAGAGTTATTTTAATGAAACGATGACGATTTAATGAACGAATGAACGACTTGCTGGATTCTTGTCATCAGAAAAATACAGTACGCACAAGTGGTATATACCATTTGACAATTATATGTGCTCTATAAATACTTGCTTGTACAGTTTAAATGGTACCGATGTGAAACGGTTACCTATCAATTTATTGGATTTAGCTTTGTACATAGGATCTGATAAGGAAAGCATGTCAGAAACTGTACAGCTTTACAAGTTACCCATCAAAGAGTTTGATGCAAAACTTCTTGTAGCACTTGCAGTGTGTTCTATGAAAGCACTAAAACTTCGAAATCTGGATTGAACGTTCGGTAACTTCATTACATAGTAGAGCTTTCCTTAAGGCAAACTTGAGATCAATTTTCTTAAATTAATTAGTATCCAATATTCACACAGCGCCCCCCAAATCTAGTATCTTACCTATTAAGAAAGAAATAAAAAATGAAAAAAATCTTTATTCTAATAAATCTGTTAGAGATACTTTTGATTCGTCAATTGTTATTATTATCATATTTTTTGTGACTCTACTACCGGTATTATTTGGGTACTAAGTAATGGATTAAAATACTTTATACTGTCTTTTATTGTTAATATGTATATATTATTTTATATTAAAAAAACCCAAAGAAACCCAATGAAAAACCCCGACCAATGCAAACAGACATGTCCATATACGCAAATGTTTGTACTGCCCGGGAATGGAATCTGGAATAAATGTATTATGTGTTTTGTTTCTCGTCTTTCAACCATTCAATCACAACACACCACAGCGAAGCGTGGCAGGTTACAGCAAATGAATATAATGAAAATGTTTAGAAGCGTCATTCCCATTTTATAAGTAATTAATAAATAATGATAAATAATAAATATCCACTGACATTCACACAGCGCCATCTAGCCCCAAGTTAAGCGTTAAGCCTGTATTATGGGTACTAAACAACGGATAAACATACATATATACATTTTTTTTGTAAATACATACATATTATACATAGAAAACACCCAGACCATTACAAACAGACATGTTCATGCACACAAATGTTTGTACTGCCCGGGAATCGAACCCGGAACCCTTGGTGTTGCGGCCGATCTCTCAACCGCAACACCAAATGGGTCGTCTCAGTAATTAAATAGGAAGTATATTTTTAGGAAAGCATAAGTAAAATGTTTGAACTAAGTAGTAATGAACTGCAGCTGTAGCTGTGATACTACAGTTGTAACTCATGCTTCTTGTAACAGAATAAATTAAAACTCGGCACTTGGGTTATTTGTAATCTATACTAATATATAAAGCTGAAGAGTTTGTTTGTTTGTTTGTTTGAACGCGCTAATCTCAAGAACTACTGGTTCGATTTGAAAAATTCTTTCAGTGTTAGATAGCTTATTTATCGAGGAAGGCTATAGGCTATATATCATCACGCTACGAGTAATAGAAGCGGAGCAGCAATGAAGAATGTTTCAAAATCGGGGGTATTTTTTCATACTTGGAGCTTCCGCTGCGTACGCTGCGTAAACGGTTAAAGTTACACAAAAGTCATGTATGAAAGTATTGTTCTGCTTTTAATGGTCTACAAAAAAGTCCGCGACAGCATATGTCTATCTTTTAAGGTTAGCTCACTATAACATATTTTTTGCTAAAAAAAAATCTGAAATTGACCCCGAAACCTTCAAAGTTGGAAAGAGGGGAAATCGTATGTATAGTGATAAATGCAAGTACCGTGTTATCCCGAATTTGATGCGAGCGAAGCCGCGGGCAAAAGCTAGTCAAATATTAAATGTAGGTACAGTGAATAATGATTCAAACGAACTTGAACTGAACTAATTAAATTAATATTTTACAATAATAAAAGCGTCTCTTTTATTGATCTTCTACTCGCCGAGGCTTCCCAGAAAGCAATCAAATTAACTTGAAAAGCCTCGCTTCCAGGTAATGGTAATATTTGAAATGTAATAATTATTTTCACTAAGCATCATCAAAACTTTCTTTTCTTTTATTATTATTTTATAACATCCATTACATCTGATTTATATAAGAGAGTGATTGTGCATCTGTGTGTGTGTGTGTGCGTAACGTGCTATTTTTGTCACTTCTCCACCTTAAGGGACATGAAAAGCTGTTGCAAACAGTTGTATGAAGTCCTATGTTCAGCTTTAATCTGTCATGGATTTTAGACATTTGACCGCCAAAGACACCTTAGGAGCCACACAAATCATTGTTGATGTAAAAAGTATAGATTCGTGATATGCTCATAAAACAATCAAAAAAAGTGTTCCGAATGCAGCCACATCACATATACACATATTTCTTATGAGCGTACATTTACCTAAACAAAAGACTACAAACAGTATTCTATTTGGCGGTTCGTTTTTGAGGCACGGGTGGCGTATCTACCTTTATATATACAGAATATCATTGAGACACAATAGATTTTTAATTGCTCCTAGATTTCCGGTATTCAATGGCTAAAGGTAACTAACTATTTACTATAGTTTGATTTAAAATTATTACTATAATAAGAGCGTCGGTGGCTCAGTGTTGTGGACTGTCGCCTTCCTACCGGGAGGGCTGAGGTTCAAACCCCGACACGTACCAATGTATTTTCGAATTTTCGAAAATATATGTACGTTATCCGACGCTCTTACGGTGAAGGAAAACATCGTGAGGAAACCATCGTCATGATGATGATGACTATAATATGGAACAAGATTGTGGACCAGAATACCAGCGCTACAGCGTTGTAGGAAGCTCTCTGTGGCACATGCTAAAATCGGAATCGTTTCACCTCCACCAATATTATTACTTTTTTTTATGTTACAAGTATACAGGACGCCAGACCATGACAGAGTGGCATTAAAGAAGACTAACAACTGATAGTTATTATCCTCCATCAATCGCCACTGCGCTTGTAAGAAATATATAAACTGAATAAAAAAATAACAATGTCTTAACACCTAAATTTGAAAAGTGATATAAGAAAGGATGGTTTTGAGAGCTTTATTATTACTTTTTATATAAACCAAAAATGATACAATAATAACAAACACTTGTAAAATAAACATTAACTATTCAGGTCTTTAACAAGTAAGCAAAACAGATTATATGATTTTACAAGCACAGCAAAGCTAGATATATAAATTGCAATTATATCTTTAACTGTAATCAGCAATCCATTACATAAGGAAAGCATATGAAGATTAAATGTCTTATATCCAATTATAATATCTATATACATAGTAGTTTATAATTATAGTAAGTTATGAATTACTTAACTTGGTCCGCTCGGCGCGACTGCTGCCAAGCCAATGTGGCGTAGCTAGGGCGGAGCCGGGTCCGGTTTTATAGTTAGGTGACAAACAAGTGACGTCACATCGTACGATCTTTTACATTACCCTATGGCTCAGATATGAACCGTTTTCACAAAAACTCGTGTGTGTATATTTTGAACATTGTTCTTGGTGGAGTCTTTTTGGTAGAATCAACTCTTAGAACCGGTGGTAAGAGGATATAACTGCAGTTCAAACTTTGATTGACGATTAAAGTGTCTTGTGACCATCATAACAAAAAAAAAATCTAGGCCCAAGTTAAGCGTGAAGCTGTATTATGAATATAAACACAGTATAAATCAACAATCACAGTCCACAGCTCATTAGCCCATCAGCCCCCGTGAAGTGAGTTTTTTTGTAAAATACATACATATTATATATAGAAATCACCCAGACCATTAAAAACAGACATGTGTATGGGCCACAACATGTTGGTACTCGCCTGGGGATCGAACCCGTTAGTGTAGTAGTCGACGTCTCAACACCAATTGATCATCAAAAATTTAATAAGGACTTTTTTATAAACACAAACGCAAACTATGGCAGTATTATTTACATACTTCCTCGGCTCTGTACTGGTCTTATACATAGGTATAAACCACACTGCGGTTCAATTTATGTGCGGAATTTGGTGCAGCAGTACTCGATAGACTAAGATGCAATGCTGCAGCGGGTTACGAAGACAAAGTAGTGTTGCTGAACTTAGAATTAAGCTCTATGCCAAATAAACGACTGTGGGTGAGTGATTGCTAGAAAACCGCTTCTTGAATAAACGTTTATCGATTCCTTCGATTAAATTAATTGTGTTGTACGACGTTATAGATCCTTGGTTTTATTTTTTTTATTTGAAATGTTTGAAAGTTTCGTGTTTAGATGACATTTTATATATCGATACCACAAGCAATGCGTTTGCAAAAAAGAACCTCTTTGAACCAAACATGCAACCAAGGTCAGTAAAATTTTACCGAAAAAATATGTTATTTTTCATAGGTAGAGCAAGCGAAAAGCAATTGCCCGAACACTGGGAGGCTAAACTTGGCGGCTTGTCCAGTCTAATGTATATTCGCGATGTCTGTGCACAAACCAATGTAATACTTACATCATCATGCATGCATCAGCTCAGTTAACGTCCCGCACCGAGGGGCACGAAGCCTACCCGTCATAGGTGATTAGGCCTAAGTCCGTCGCACGCCGGGCCCAAGTTTGGAGATTGGACGACTTCACACTACACGAACCTTCGAATCTTTCGCAGGCGTGTCATGAAGGTTTCCTCACGATGTTTTTCCTTCGCGTAACGCGGCGTCGGATAGACGGTACATATATTTTTGAAAATTCGACCAATATATTGGTACGTGTCGGGATTTGAACCTCAGCTCCCCGGTAGGAAGGCGACAGTCCACACCACTGAGCCACCGACGCTCTATGTATTACTTACCAAAACATATTTATATTAAGTAACATCATCGTTGCAATCATTGGACGTCCACTGTTGGACATAGGCGCTCTCGGATGGTTTCCATCTGTTTCAAATTGAGGTGCGATTACCGATTTTAAGTAGCCGTAATTAGGTCATCCATCCATCTTGCCGGTGGACGTCCCGCGGTTTTCGGTTAATGGCTTCCACTCAAGAACCTTTCTGCCCCAACGCATCATATTTCTCGGCTCGCCCTTGATCTTATGCCCGCGACTAATGTTAGTGATTTTTATTTTCTTATTAGATAATAATTTACGCACAACAGAACTGGGGATAGCAGAATAATATGTATTAACTATTCCTATTTAATGCGGCAAATCACTTTTATGGCTTTATTATCAATATAAAATACAAAATTAAACCATAACTTCGATAAATTCGACGACCCATTGTGTTGCATTGAGGTCGACTGCAACACCAAGGTTCGGTTCAATCCCGCAGTACAAATATTTGTGGCGAACTATCTGTTGTATTCTGGGTGTTTCTAGTATAATAGTATGATTTACAATAAAAAATGTATTAATTAATTATCTTGTTTAGTACCAGAATACAGTTTCACGCTTAACTTGGGCTGGTGGCGCCTTGTGAATTCGTAAGATATTTATTTTATTTTTATTTTAAATTGCATAGTGACTCGTAATACTGAACGAGCTTTACTTCGAAATTCATTTGTTCATGTAACCTATGAATAGGTAGAAGTAGAGATAGTATCGCCATCAAAAATTTGCAA
Source organism: Leucinodes orbonalis (assembly GCA_019425675.1). NCBI lineage: Eukaryota > Metazoa > Arthropoda > Insecta > Lepidoptera > Crambidae > Leucinodes > Leucinodes orbonalis. The sequence goes on along the minus strand of PQWD01007808.1, from coordinate 18,184 downwards.
CTAAATTATTACAAACCCGTCAAAAACATACATAAAATACGGCTCTTGAGTTGAAGTTTCAAAGCGACCCTAACCGATGTATAACCCGACCAAATGACGGAGCTCTGCATCCGGTACAGGATATGAATGAGTGGCAACTTCACAAACCCGGTGTTTGCATTGGAGTCACGTACCGTGTTTGCGGTTGAACAGCGCAAAGACTACACAGCCTTAACAGCGCTATTAAACTTTTGGCGAGCTAAAGTGACGCTGCCAGGCGGACTGTTGTGGAACTATAATGTTTGATAATGGCGTATTTAATTAAAGTACGTTTGTTACTGGGATATTTTACAATTTTAGCTACCTATGTCATATGCCATAGATACCTTCTTATGGATTAGTTTATAATCCTTGCTTGCTAAAGCTTGCATTATTTTTAACAGTTTAATATTTAGAGTGTATCATCCATCCAGAGCGTCGGTGGCTCATTTATGTAGACATTGCCTTCCGATCTAGACGGTGCAGGTTCAAATCCCGGCACGTACCATTGTCATTTTGAATTCTCGAAATTATATGTACGTTTATCCAACGCTCTTACGATGAAGGAAACATCGTGAGGTAACCTGTGCACGCCTGCGAAGAGATTCAAAGATTATGTGTGGAGTCTGCCAATCCGCACTGGGCCCGCGTGGACGACCAAAACCTATCTATACACCCTTTGCGGGAAGGCTCTTGCCCCTCGTTTAATGAGCTGATGATAAAGATCCGTTACAGGAGAGAGTCCTTAAAATGATTCTCATTGTTTAAGTACATCTACTACAAATGCCAAAATATACATGATGATAGATAACCAAAGTTGAGATGACCATGGGCTGGGACAAAAGTTGAGTGAGAGCTTAACGATGTTTAATTAAAACTAGGATTAAACCCATTAAAACGAAAGCTGTAACTTTTCCCGTCTACCTCTTGGGATAATGTGGGCAAATAGATTTAGATGAGCTTTACTCATTTTCACTCTTCACATATTCCATAATTCTTTATAAGTTTCTTAGAATCATTCTGTCGAATTGACTTAAGATCTTAATAATCACCAATTTCTTTAAACGGTCTCAAAGAGAACCGTTATAAAACTGCGTGTATGGTACTGATAGCTGGGGTAAATATATTGTCCAAGGAATCCAGTTAAACAAACAGTTCACTTTATCGTTTATTATTGCAATCAACGCAATCACGAGCACAAAGCACAGTATGGGTACAGCACAGAAGTTTCACGGAAAGTAGAGAAGAGATATTTACGAGAAGAAACGTAAAACTGATAAATAAGCGAATAAATATTAGTAAGTGTTATGACCAAAGTTACGAGTACCCATGGGTAAGCAGTATCACTTACCATCAGGTTAACTGACTGCTTGTTTGCATACCTATGCTCTAGAAATAAAACCTAAATATGAGAATTTTGTTACCACCCTCTACTATCTACCGGCGGGCAATTGACACCGGAAAGGCAATATAATATACTTCCCTGTAAATACTCAATGACGTCTGTAGTAATACAACGCGTTCGGATACTTACAAATTTAGTAACGTTAACTCATTTTAAATAGAAATTAATCGATCACTTTCCGGCTTGATGAACCGACGACTTGTGAAAGGTCGTCGGTTCATCAAGCCGGAAAGTGATGATGATCGAGCGCTGTTGGAGGCTGGACAAAAAAAAGCGAAGGATATCTAGTGCAAAATGGAAGATACCTAATTTTATTTGACGACCCATTTGGTGTTGCGGTTGAGAGGTCGGTCGCAACACCAAGGGTTCCGGGTTCGATCCCCGGGCAGTACAAACATTTGTGTGCATGAACATGTCTGTTTGTAATGGTCTGGGTGTTTTCTATGTATAATATGTATGTATTTACAAAAAAAAAATGTATATATGTATGTTTATCCGTTGTTTAGTACCCATAATACAGGCTTAACGCTTAACTTGGGGCTAAATGGCGCTGTGTGAATTTTATTCATTTATTCATACGCGTAGCGTAGACAATAGATTCAAGTATTGTGTGTTGTGATTTCTCACCCTTGCTACGTACGACCGCTCAGTACACGGTTATAGGTTGAAGGGGAAAGTAAAAATCTGTATTAATATTCGTACTAACTTTATAAATCGTTATTATTTATATACAAATTTATATAAGGCGCAATTAGGCTTGAACTCATCGCATTATGCAGATGCTTCTTATAAACTGTTTCATTGTTAGCGCCGGCACTGAGAGAGGCAATCCTTGAAAACGACGGAAAGCCTTTGTTTCTCGGGAGATATTTAATTAAAGTCCTTAGCCTGCTTCATTTCACTTTGCAATGTTGATTGTATACGAGCTATAGAATTAGATATGCTGCACTCCGAATCAAAGTGCAAAAAGATTTTAAGAAGAAGAAAATTTTGTTTTGGCAGAATGCAAGGGCATTTCACGACTCCAGTTTTTTATGTTAACCCTCCCAAGGAACAAACGAGGCCATGGCTATACGCCAACATGGATTGGATGTTTCCATGTCCACCAAATCAATATACATTGTCAATGACAGTCTACTGGATAATAGACAATCACAATCAATGCTCAAGTGGAGGTTTAGAACTCGTTATAAACTAGAACTTGGTTCATGGGTTTCAAATAAATATAATCATTCAAGGTTATCTTATCTCGAAAATAAACCAATCAAATGGTATAAGGCTTCAACAATATCTTACTCGATACTAAATCATTACAATTCAATTATTCGAGGTCTAGACGCACGAACACAATACGTTTCACAAGAGGAATATTTCATTTGTAAAAATATACTACACAAACATAAAGGAGTGTATCTCCGACGTGCTCGAACGATACTTTTGCTATATTTGCCCAGTGAAGTGTGTAATAGAGGAAAATACAAGTGATAGAGGATAGTATTGGAGCGAATAAAATACATTATTGTATTGCTATGCTGTGTTTCTTTGCTATTACCGGTTTGTATGTTTGAACGGAAACAATGCAAAATGATGACTAATTGTGATGAATTTTTAAAGATTTTCGGAAAAAATGTGAGTACTTTTATTTTCACTCAAAATAATTAAATGTGGGTATATAAACAATCGAACAAATTTACTGATATTTATAAGTTTTGATTTATATAATAATAATAAATTATACTGATAGTATGTATTGTATTTGTTGGCCAATTTGGGTATGTGGTAATGAAAGCTGTATCAAAAAGAAGTAAGTTTGGTTAGAAATTAATGCGAATTGTTTTACATTAACTGAGAAAAAAGTATTTGTGATGGTGGTCACAACAAATACGGCAAATATGATAAGATAGCATTGAGGGTTTCCCCCAGGTTAAATAGATTTCGTTCAGGTTATATAAATAAACACTTCACAGAATGGATTCATCATCGTCATACCATACATATTATTAAAGCAAATAAATATACATAACTAGACAGGAAATTCCAAAAATAAATCTTATACCCCTACCGAGATGCACGCAACATCAAAACCTATATAATAGTCAAAAACAGGAGCGTAAACTTGAATATTTAAGCTAGCCCGAAACCGGGTTCTACAGTCCGGATATTAATATCCGTAGAAACGGATACGCGCGGATATTGTGCGCGTGACAGTCCACTTCGACTCTGGACTGCATTAAGGGAATGTTTATTTTATGCTTTCTTTAAGTTTCAATATTAGTTCATACGATCGATGCTTTCTCAACTTAGGTGTTAGACTCAAATTGAGTCATCAGTTTTCTCCGCAGTGCTATGAAACTACATACTATTTTACGAATTACTTATTCAAATGACCATTAAGTATGGCGGCTAATATGACGTTAGTCCACCATAGATAGAGTATGCACATGCGAAAATAGCTTTCAAATAGCAAAGAGTCTAGCATGTTCTAGTATATTCAGCGAACTATGTAATATGACGTCGACGCTTTCAGCTCAGCGCGGTCGGTATATACGGCGGGACCGATGGGTATTGCGCCGCAGTCTTGTGTCACTCAAGAGCGAACGAAGAGCGAAGTAACTGCGAACAAGGAAAAGCGAGTAATAAAGCGAATATCTAAGGGATCGTCGGGTGAGAAACAGTGTGAAGGTTACCGGTGGTTATACTGTGTGTGCGGAAAAGTGTTGTGTTAAGTGTGCAAGTGTATTACGGATTTAGTGCGTGCGTTAATGTAATTAGTACGAGTGTAAGTTGGTTAGTGTTGTGTGAAAATTAAATAGTGGTTTATTAATAAAGAGTTTACCATGTTATTCTTTCGTGTTTGGCAATTAATTTTCCTGAAACCCCATCGTAAACAATATATTGAATGACTTTTTCATTCCTTCTACCAATCCAAATATTCCCCCACCTACTTCATGGAATTACATTGCAAAAGGCAACCAATAAGCAACTAACTAAACGACATGTTTCTATAGTATCATATATGTATGTTTTACAAAAAAGCTAAGGCGTTGTTGAATGTTATTGGAGATCCATTATTATATAAACTAAAACAAATTAAACATACTTTCTTAAAGAAGACAAAAAAATAAATAAGGGATTTGAAGTCACAATACGTTAGATACCTTTCAGTCCGAAAATCAGCCTCGAATGACACTGAGTGACGCCGGCACTCTTAACTAATTGCACCTACATCTCTCTCCATTTGTTTTTGTAAGACTTTTACTTTTTTTTTTCTGGGCTTTTAGCAAACCAGATTATGCTGTAAGCATTACGTGTTGCACAAAACACCATTTAATTATCTTTGTTCTCTGGAC